>PVHY01001988.1:127844-138862 GCA_004024945.1 Uropsilus gracilis
AAAAAAAAAAAAAAGCAAAGAATCTCAAATAGAAGGAAAGACAGCAAGTTATTTTTAAAACAATACAACTATAAAGATAAAAGCTAAATACCAGAGCAGAGGAGATGGGCATGGGGGGGGGGCTTTCCAATATGACAAGTCAACATCCAGATAGACAGGCCCCCAGGGTCCAGAGGAAGCTCTGCTCTGAGCTCTCCAATCCCTCTCCCATGGCCCCATCCCCATTCCCACGAGGAAAGTCCATGTCTCATGGATTCAGACAGCATAGAGTGAAGACCCTTGACATTTCCACCTTTGTGAGGGTGAGTGTGGCAGAGAATCCTCAGGGCCCTATTGACTGTACCTCACAGCAGCAGACAGGAGGGGGAGCGGGTGGTCAGCTGCTCTGACAAACTTGGGAGATGATCATTATTATGAGAATCCCATTAACAACCATGCTTCTCGAAGACCTGGAGTGGAGGTATCCTCTAAAATAGCAGCTGGCTCTCCTTGGTGGGCCCCCTCCCTCACTTTACCTGGTGGTAGATGTCATGTACGTCAGGACGGTAATTTAAGAGAGACATTTAAAGTTTGTGTTTGGAAAACTAATGGCTTCGGGTTCTTCATTGGTAACCTGGACACACTCAAGTGAGGAGAAAGAAAATTCGTAGATAAAATGCTTTTTGGCTATTGTGATTTACATGCAATAAAGGTAGCAATTTTTTTTTAAATATTTTTTTCACATTCCTGATCTTCAAAGGAAATAGAAAGTTTCTGTTTTTCCTCACATCTAAGTGAAAAGAAAAAATACAGTTAGAGCTTGAGATGGACTTTTAGTGGTCCAAGCCTGTTCGTTTGCTGATGAGCAGTTTACTTCCTGTGGTTAGCAGCATCAGGCTTCAAAAGACCTGCCTCCTCCCCTGGCTGGCTTGGGCCTACGACCTGGTACCGCACAGGTTAAAGAGAATTTGTGGCTCACAACTCTGACTTCTCAAGATATTTAAAGTGTTGAGAGAAAAGGGAGTATATTTTGAAGGCAGCAGGTTTAAATCAAGGGCAGAGGCTGTTAGTGTGAACTGAAATGTTCCATAAACCCTTTACGTCTTCCTCAGAACCCTCCTTTCCCCTCGCTGCCAGCCCCAGCTCTCCTCCATGCATTGAAGATCACTGCATTTCCACGTATTTGCTTATAAATGCAGGTAACGAAGTGTCCTAGGTGCTTTGATAATTCTGCCAGGGGTGGATAGAGAGAGGGTCCCGGGTCCTGTTTCAGGGGTCAGTTCTAGGGATTGACAGGAATATGTCCTAAGAATGAGAAGCTTGTGGATGGAAAGGTTGGCTGGGTACTCGTGGTGGGAAAAGCCCCATAGACCAAAATGGGGGCTTGTAGCCGCTTGGTTTGTTCCAGAAACTTCTTGTACTTCACTGTTATCTTAGATACTAGACAGCAGGTGATTTCTATATTGTCACATCCCTTGAGAGCTGGATTCCTGCAGGAATAGTTAAGAAATGGAAAAGTTATTCATATACACCCATATGACAATGGTGGTTCCTTCTGGGAAAGTGACAACCAGGACCTGAGTTTTGTCTTTTTGTTGAGAAATGTATATCTTATTTATGTGCAATTTTTATAATTAAAACTTTAAAAGTTTTAATAATAGTTTTGCAACATACATGGAAGAAGAGAGTCTAGTACGGAGACCTCCTTTTATCCATTTAAGACATAGTATTAACATTTCCCTATTTTTCCTTAGTTTATTTTTTCTCTAGTGAAATATTTTAAAGTCATTCCAGGGCATGATGGCATTTCACTGCCCTTTCAAATGTATATAGTCTAATCCTGTGGCCCTCAAAAGCAACAATTCTTTGATGTCACCTAAAACCAAGCCACGTTTAAGTGTTTTCCAACTCTCCCTTGCTGTTTGGGAGCACTGACTACTAGCTTTGTGTCTTGATCCAACCAAGGTCTGCATTATTACCTTTGGCTCTTTTAATATTGTGCAAATTCCCTCCCCCCCCCGCTTTTTGTTTCCAATCATATCAGTGGTTTGTTAAAGCCAGGTTGAGTTGTCTCATAAAAAGTCCCACTTTGTGTATTTTGTCTGCTTGCCTCCTCAAACTAATACTGAACTTGCTCCCAACCTCTATATTTCCTGTAACCTGGAGGTTCGTAGCAAAGGCTGAATAGAGTCAGGTTTCTCATTTTTGGCAAGAATCCCCATCCTTCCCATCCCAGGGCAGGGGCAGGTGTGCTTTCCGTTAGAAAGCACAAGGTGTTTGCTTGTCCCTATAGACTCCCATCTAGTCTGTGAAGATGATCAGTGGGTGGGGTGGCACGTTGTCACCCCGCCCTAATCACTATCAGCAGTGTGATGAATGGTCTTCACAGTCCAGGTCCCCGTCACTGTTGGTGCCTGGATCAGTTACTTTATTGGAGCGTGTGGAAGGTGATTTTTTTCTTTCTATTAAAAATAATGTTTACTCTTTATAAAAGGAACGCGCTTCATACAAAATAAACAATTACCGTTTTATCAATCTGTCTTCAAAATTCAGATGATGATGTAAGAAGTTCCCCCAGTAGTGTCTGTGTTGGTTTATTCTATTTTGAAATCATTTCCCTCTTCACCCAACATGCTAGGGTCCCCTGGAGGGCCTCTGCTCAGGGGTCTTTCCAGACTGTACCCCCTGAGAGTACAGGGTGTTTATATGCAGAGACTCCAGGCACACGGTCCTGGGGCCGCCTTATATACATGGAGGATACTTGCAGACCTGGCTTATGTTTGTTTTTCTCTGGTTTCCTGCTGAATTTATGGCTGAGTCATTGTTGTGAAGGTGGTTTTACCTTGATCATTTGATGTTAACTTGATCATTTGATGGCTATGTGCTTCTTATCTTTGGGTGCGTGTGTTTTGGAAAGCATTGATACTTTTAAAAAGCCATTAACTAGAGAGTCTCTGGAGAACAGGCTGGCTCCCAAATCACAGAATTATTGACTCTGTAATCGGGCCTGGAGAGACCCCTTAGTATTCTCTACCCAGTGCTTGGCCTTGTCCTCCCAGGGCTGGACACAGCCCCTCAACAGGGCTGTCCCTGTGGATGAGGCTCGGGGACCCACATACCGTTCGGGGGGTGGGGGGAGGGCTCTGTGGATGTCCCCAGCCCAAAGAGGAAAGTTCTGTGTCCACTCACAGTCTCTGACACAAGAGACACGGTAACACACTCATTGTGTGGAAATCAGTGATATGCAAAAGCGGCTTCTTCACAGCCTAGGATTCTTTTGGTTACTTTTGGTTTCAAGAAAAAAATAGGAAAAGAAAAATAACATTTAATCCGAAATTGAAGTTACACATGACTTTTTATTTTCTTCTTGTATGCCTGTTAGCCATGCTGTCCATCCTTTCCTCCATGGAGGTGGAGACTCCAAGGCTTCTTGGTGTCCCTATAGAAGGAGGGCGGGGAGGAGGGGATGTCTTCCTTATTATTATTATTTTTTGAAACTAGGTCTCCCTATTTTTACCTGTGGAACCACAGGCTCTCGTTGCCTGGGGTACCACGGACTCAAGCAATCCCCAGCCTCAACTTCCTAGGTACCTGGGATTACAGGCACGTGCCACCATGCCCAGCTATTTTTTTGGAACTAGGTCTCGATACGTCCCCCAGGTGGGACTCGAACCGTGATTCCTGGCCCTGGCCACGGTTTCCTAAGCTGTCACCTACAGGCATGCACCACCATGCCTGGCTGTCTTCCTTATTTCTGTAGCTTGCCCCACACACCACCTGCACACTGACAAGCTGATAGTAAATGTAGAATAAAAATGTATCAAGGTATTTGAGACAAGAAAGCCAACATCCTCATCGAAATCAATTCCACATAACCCTTCTTTTTTGTTGTTGACTGTGCTCCTGGTGATTTTGACACAAGATGCTTATTTAATACATGTCAGATCATTTTAAGAATTTCATATGCTATTAACACCTGGAGCCCTTCACACACCCATAGAAATAAGAAGCAGCATCTCCACATTACAGATGAAGATTGTGAGGTGGAAAGAGGGCAATCACTTGGTAGGGATGAGACAAAGCGCTGCCAAGGGCCCTGCTCCCAGCACCAGTGGAACAGCAGTGGGTGACAGTGCTCCCCAGTCAGCATGCTGGGTCTAGAAACAGTGAACGACAAGCACCCAGTGACACTGGTTTGCTGTGCAACTTTTCAAAGTGCTTTCAAAGTGCATTGGCAGTTGTGAAAAAGCTGCTCACAAGCCCACGACTACGGCTGTCAATTTTTTGAAGACCAACCTTAATGTGTGATGTGCTGGCACAGGCGGCAAAAGATAAGAGTCTGAGGGGAGGACAGGGGGCCCAACTGTGCTGATCTGGAAACAAAAGTTATTCGCAGCAGCCTGCAGATCAAATCAGAAACTTCTGAGAAACTTGAATGTCTGGTAACAGAGCATATAGCTGGTTCCATGATGGTTTATTCCCCAGAGAAGCCTCCCCTGTGGATAACCTGACACCGTCGATGGTGGCCGAGGAAAATGTCTGTCATATGGTCTGTCAAAGCACAGGACCTCTCAGGATGTATAGCAACAGGAGGTGTGGCTGTGGCAGAGAGGCATGCAAAGAGAATGAAAGGCCCAGGATAATGGCAATTCTGGTGCAGGAGCTTGAGTTTCTTGAATCCAAACCTTACATTTTCTGTCTTTTTAATAATTCTTTTTTTTTTTTTTTTTAGACTAGGTCTCACTATTTTTGACTGTGGAACCGCAGGCTCTCGTTGCCCAGGTTACCATAGACTCAAGCAATCCCCGGCCTCAGCTTCCCAAGTAGCTGAGATTACAGGCACATGCCACCACACCCAGCTCTTTTTTTGGAACTAGGTCTCGCTACAGGCCCCAGGCAGGACTCAAACTGCGATCCCTAGCCCCGGCCGCTTCATAGGCTGAAGCTTACAGGCATGAGCCACTGTGCCCGGCCTTCTAATAATTCTAGAAAACAAGATGCATACACTTGGGACCAGACTTTTGTATAAAAAAAGAGAGAGAGAATTCAAGGAAGCCTGTGCAGACACTCTCAGGGGTCATTGTGCCTGGGACCACTCTACCACTCTGAGGACGTCTGGGTGCTGGGGTGACAGGCTGGATTCTCAGGCGGTGGGCATGCACAGCGAACAGTCATTTGCAGAGCAGGGTGAACTAGATTAATCACCTCTTGTCTAGCACATCTGCAGAGCAAACCACAGCCCCCACCCTGACACTGGCAGCCGTTGTCTCGAGTCTGCTCATCAAAGGCCAGGCCTGCTTCCTTCGTTTGCCAGCAAGGACTACCCAGGGGACTCTGGGACTTGCGAGTTTTAGTGCTGTTTTCTTCCAACTCTGACTCCTGACCTCAGCACTGACCGCTGGGAAGAGTCCCCTTCACCTTCTCAAATTGATGCCAGACATCTTCTAAGGAAGGGACCAGGGTTTAGTAGTCTGGGTTCTCCAAAGAAATGGAGTGAATGGAGGGGACAGGCCAGGAGAATGCATTTTCTAAAAGAGGTTGCCTCACAGAACCATAGAGGCCAGAAGTCACCATTTGCAGACTGGGATCAGGGAGATTCATGATGTGAGAAACCAGAGCCTGTGTGGGTCAGAAGGAGGAAGAAACCCAGTCCCAGTTCAGACAACCCTCTCTCACTCAGCCTCTTGCCTCAGAGTATAGACCAGATGAGTCTCGTCTACACTGGAGGGCAATCTGCTCTACTTTGTCTACAATTCAAATGTCCATCTCGTCTAGAAACACCCCCACAAACCCATCTGAGTAATGTTTGATCAAATGTTTGGGTGTTTGTGACCCACTCATATTCAACATAAAATGAGCCCCGACAGTGCTCTTTTGAGAACAGAAGTAGTGCCAGTGAGGCTGGCCCCTGCTGCGGGCTTCTTTGATTTTGATTAGTGGTAAACGGTAAATCAGGAACAAGTAGATGAGTTGATGAGATGGAAGATGAGTTGAGCAATAAACTAGGAAACATGGGTTGTTAAATCTCCTGCAAATCAGCAAAGTTCTTACATTTTAGTTCCCCATCAGCAACCTACAGGTAATAATACAAGTTCTTCTGTAAGATATTTTAGATGTTAAATAAACTCTCCAAGTTTCAATTTTTTAATCTACAAACAAGGTAAATAATACTATATACTCCACAAAATTGCTGTGGGAACTAATAAGATAAACCATTAGCTCAGTGCTTCCCATATGGTATATGAGTATGTACATGTATACACATATAAATAGAGGGAATAAATATTACTTATTATTTTAACACCTACTTAGAAATAATATTGTACTAAAGGATTTTTGAGATAATACAACAAGATGCTATATTGCATTCTTTTAACTTTAGGTAATGGCCAAATTGACAAAAAACAATTTTGTAATGGCAATGCCTGAGGTCATTTGGGTATTGACTAAGTGTTCTTATAACTAGGTGTTCTATGTTCTCCATGAGAACATAGTTTTCAATAATTTGCCACGATGTATCAAAAGTCTTAAATTTTTCATGACTTTTGACAATTTGCCTAGAAGAATTAGAAATAGACATAAAGAATTGTGTGCAAGGATGTTCATCACAGAATTATGAGAGAAGATGAGGGACTTGCTAAAATGAGGCCACCTTCATATAATGGTATCAACTCAACTTAAAAACATGTTAGAATATTAAGTGACCTGATGAAATTAGCATGTTGTAAAATAAAATGTAATGTAAAATAAAATTCAAATATAATGTAATATAATGTAAAATAAAATTCAAATAGAGTTACTGAACTCTTATTTTGTGCCAGGCATTAAGTATATATTTGGGAACAAGGGACTCAGTCTTTGATCCCATTTGAGAAGGTGAAGGGGACTCTTCCCAGCGGTCAGTGCTGAGGTCAGGAGTCAGAGTTGGAAGAAAACAGCACTAAAACTCGCAAGTCCCAGAGTCCCTTGGGTAGTCCTTGCTGGCAAACGAAGGAAGCAGGCCTGGCCTTTGATGAGCAGACTCGAGACTGGCCCCAATTTAGCCAGAGGAAAAAAGCATGTGTGCATTTTCATACACACAGAAAAATCCTCTAAGAAAAATCCTCTTCTCATGGTGGAGTAATGGGTGTTTCTCAAAATTTTCTTTCTATTTTCCTGTGGTTATTATTTTTTAATTATTTTTTCTTTAATAATCAGGGAGAACGCTCTTAAAATGTTTGAGAACTGGGGTCAGGGAGTCACTGGTTGTGATCTGGATTCAGAATAAATTAAACATCTCTTTGGGGGTCACACTGGAGGGACAAGTGAAGGCAAGGAGACAAGGACCTAGACTTGAGACCTCCACCACACCATTTCACTTATGAGTCTCGGTCTCAAGCTAATCATGAAAATCGACAAAACTGTGAGTGTGTGTGTGTGTGTGTGTGTGTGTGTGTGTGTGTGTGTGTACTTTTTTCAAGGCTCACCATGGCCACAGACAGCTAACCAATTACTAGGTGTTGCCATGACTGGCCCTCGGTGTCCTTACTCTTAGCAAGAACAAAAATGGACTTCTGCGAGGTGCTGTGATGAATGCCAGCAGGGGTCTCACACAGTGTCTGTTTTCTTGGAACATATAACTGCACACTCAACAAATATGTTTGGGCTTCGGGAATAATGAAGAGGAGGAGGGAGCCTCCATATATGCCTGTTCTTTCCCTCTAACTTCCCAAGCATGCCTCGACTTTCCTATCCTTTGTCCCACAGCAACGGGGCCTGGGTAGGGAAGAGAGGTGATCTGAAGCTCCCAAAGGTCAGTCAGCCAAGATGGGCAGGGTTAGGACCCTTAAGCACTGCCAGGTGAGACATCTTGCCAGTGTCCAGCGTCCTTACTTGCCCACAGAGTGACATGGGGGTGGCAGGTCAGGCTGAGTCATATCACCAAGCTCAGCACCACCAACTCTGCCATTCTTCTGAACTCCCCAGATCACTCATCACCCCAGGGGCCCTGGGTTCCCACACTGTGCCCTGGGAAAGGACCCAGAGGGTAGAGGGAGATGGTAAAAAAAGCCCAGAATTAGTCACAATGGTCAAATCAGAATCACATACCACATGTGCCCAGCCTTTGCCCAGACAATGACCTTTCTAAGGGCCCAATGCCACCCCACCTTCTCTTGCAGACTCCGTGGGGAGGGGGTGGCCCTCCCCCTCAGGGTGGGGCTCCTGGGTTGTTTGTCTGAATGCTACACAGAGCACTTTCAAGAATGGGATTGCCTTTGATCTTTCTTTTCCTCCTGAGAGAAAAAGAAAGAAGCTCCAAGGGGCAGAGAGAGGGACCCAGGCCAGGCTGGGCAGCTGACTGAGACTAGGCAGGGCCAGGACCCAGTTCACATCTGGGTCTGATTTTAACTCTTTTTTGACTGCCCTTTAAGAAAACAAAACTTGCAGAAAGCTTTGTAAAAAAAAGAAGTGTTGGGGGAGGGGCCTGGAGGGGAAGTGGGGGGAAAAGGATCTATCTTTCCCCTTCTAACAAGTCACGTCACGACATGCATGTGCATTTCTAGCCTTTGGGTATCCTGTACCAGATTCGCTAGGTAGCTCCTGTCATACGTCATGCCATGGCCTTCCTTTCACATGTGTTATTTCATGAGGACCCAGCCCTCGGCTCAGCCCTTCAGCAGGGAGTTGAAGAGTCCCTCCCCGTTGACTTTCCAAGCTGCTCCTGGCACTGGGGTCACACCACGGCTAGAACAACCCCTTTCACTGCCAGAGCCCTTATTCTGATAGGGGAGGTAACGGACAACCAAGAAATAAACGAGATGGCATTCCTTGAGTTTGTCATGCCAAGAGAAAAGCGACACAGCTGTGATGCTTAAAGCTCATCCTAGATAAAGAACAGAGCAGAAGACAGTTTTTATCTAAAGGACTTTATGGTGTAGGATATTTTGCTCCACCCAAACCAGTGTGAGCAATTCTTTTACACCCTCCAGGCTTGGAGAGTGTTGTGGGTGTATTTAACACAAACAATAGTGCTATCTATTTTTCTTTAACCATCAGTGCTTTTTTTTTTTTTTTTGAGACTAGGTCTCGCTATTTTTGCCTGTGGAACCTAGGCTCTCTCATTGAGGTACCACAGGGTACCACAGACTCAAGCAATCCCCAGCCTCAGCTTCCCAGGTAGCTGGGATTACAGGCGTGCGCCACCACGCCCAGCCATTTTTTTGGAACTAGGTCTCACTACAGGCCCCAGGTGGGACTCGAACCGCGATCCCTAGCCCCAGCCGCTTCATAGGCTGAAGCTTACAGGCACGAGCCACCGTGCCCGGCCTGGAGGTCCCCCTTTAACTAGACTCTTGCTGAGTCTGTGCCTTCTCTTTCTCCAGTGAGAAATGGGGGTCTAGGAGTTTGCAGTTATTCTTATCTGAGCATAAGAGAAAATTTCCAAGGAACTCATGGCAGACTGGTCATTAACCTGGCCGAACAAAGGGAGAGAACTTACTGACTGGAGTTTTGCATGGGGAAGGAAATGCTGTAGCAGGAGAGAGAAAGGCCGAGAAGTTTTCTGTCTTTTCAGGGAGCTCAGTTAGTCTGAGTAGAACTTGGGCAAGGTAGAGATGGGGTCGTAAGCCTAAGAAACTGAGACTCCTCTGTGCCAGCCTGATGTAAATCCACCTTCCTAACCTGAGGCCTTGCCATGCAAGACAAAATCCTTTCCTGCCTCAGAAAGCAGTGGGAAGGCCCAAAAGACGCAGATAGAGCTGAAAAAAGGGACTATCTGAAATCTATACTGCTGGGACTGCTCCTCCCCCTCCACCCACTCCCATGCCCTCCCTTCTCCTTCCCCCCAGTCTTGCCTCTCAGGTTTGTGGGAGGAAGGTGGAGTGTGATGGTCCACCTGTTCTAATCCAACAGCCTCAGATGCTGTAGAGAAAGGAAGTGTTTCCAGGTGGGGCAACTTGGGCTGCCTAAGGAATGCCTGGGCTTCAAGTCCTCCCAGCCCATGCTCATGCTGCTGTTCACATCCCAGTGGGAACTGCCCCAAGGACCTCCAAACAGCTGAGCTCCTTTTCCTGCGATGAGGACAACTTCTTCGGGCCAATCTTCTTAACCAAAACCATAGAGGCTGACCTTCCAAACCCTCCAGAAATCCTGAAGGACAAGCCACTGGGTCAGAAAACGGAGCATAGCAAACATTTTGAACCGAATGGTCTCAAAAAGGACAGGGGAAAAAAGGCCCAACAGATATATGAAAATCACAACAACATGTTTCCTCTTTGAAGCGACACCTGGCCAGCAGACACCCTCCCACTTTTTTGTTTATTATTTGTTTGTTTCTCTCTCTTCTGTGACCTTCAAAAAATGTTAACTAGCGGGTATAGCTCAGGGACAGAGCATTTGACTGCAAAAAAAAACCGCGAACTGTCCTTCAAAATAAATGCTAGGCTGCCCTCCTGCGGGGCCACTGGCTATCAGACCAAATCCCCATCTTCCGAGGTTGGTCTCACGTCCTGCTTGGAGTTCCGTCTGCCCTCGCGTGCCAGTCCTTTGCTGACGCCCACTCCAACTGCGACTGCCCAAGTGAAGGAAGACAGTGTCACGCCAGGGCTGCCAGAAAGTGTTTATTGAGAAAGATGGACTCACACAGAAAAAAAATCCCAGGGTCTCTGCTGGACGGACAAAGCGAAAGCCTGGAGGGAGACTTCAGAATCCCCGGACCCGGGTGAGTCCTGAGCTTCAGGGGGGTGGGGAGAAGAGCCAAAGCCTGGGCGGCTCTAGCACTTCTGGGTAGACTTGTCCGAAGGAACAGCCGGGGAGTCACACTGGGGCTGGTTCCCGCGGCTCTGGAGCGCTTTGGAAAGAAAAGTGTGCATGGATGATGAGGAACGATCCCGCAAAGGCGGCTGTAAGCCGCGCCCGGGACAAAAGGGGTCGGTCCTCAGGGTCCGTAGCATTTTGGAGAGGGAAAGCTGCAGCGCGGGCTGGGACTGCGGGGAGCCCGGGAGAGCCGGAGAGCGCGCGGCCTCTGCGGACGCGGGGTCTTGGAAGTGTCCCTGCCGCGG
>PVHY01001989.1:0-16329 GCA_004024945.1 Uropsilus gracilis
CTAAGATGCACAATCCGTTCCCTACTGGGGAAACGCAGGTGATGAATTCTGAAGAGGCAGGATCTGGAGGAATGGGGATGCTTCATAAGAGAAGACAGCCCCCTAGCTGTCCTTAGATGGAAATACTGGAATAAAGCTGGGATGAGTGGGGGAAAGGGAGCTAGAAGGAAGAAAGGAATCGTTAGCTTGTAACAAGCGCTCAAAAGCAATCAAGGCACGATTCTGTTGATTATGGAGCCTAGATCATGAATGGCCTCTCGGTGGCTGCCAGGAGTGAGTTCCAAGTTGTCCTTACACGCTCAGGCAATGAACCAAAGTCAGACCCCAAACCGGAAACACTGGGTCCCACAGTGAGTTGGCAGTAGACAGAAGATGGGGTATTCAGTTTGGGGAGCGGGGTCCCCAGCACCATCTCATTACTAATGGTATCAAGACCTTTCAGTCATCAGAACATGTCAATGTACTGGGACACTGGATGACGAAAGGGACTCTGTTCGAGCAGGAGTGGCAGCAGGGAAGAGTGACAACTGCAGGCTGGGGGCAGATGGGCTGGATGAACTTGACAAGTTACTGTTTCTCTGTGCTTGTTTCCTCATCTGCAAAATGGGGGGGGGGTCACAAAGCCCATGCCACAGGGCTGCTGAGCGGTCATATGCTGGAAGCCAGTGAAGCTTCTAGTAAAACAGTAGCTACTGTTATCGCCTGGCCATTTCCTTGGGGTTTAATCCTGCACGCTCAGGTCTTCGGCTGTGAAAGCCCTAGACAGGGATGCTCGGAAGCAGCCTGGCCTTGCAGAAAAGTCTAACCATGAGCGGCCTATGTCCGCTGCGCCGGACTGACCTTACCGCGCTGAACAGCAGTCTCTCTATTTGGTGACATCAAAGGATAGCTCACGATTCGCTTACAGTGTTTATCACAAGCTCCCCCTGATGCGTGTACTTAAGAACCCTGGGGTGTACCCAGTTTCTCAGGCGTGAATGGTTTGTCCGCAACTGTAACAGAGCGGGGTGGGGTAGACGGGGAACCGTGTTGGGAATTTATCTGAACTGCCTTCAACAACAGTTAGCAGTTCCTTTTCCTTACGTGCCCTACGCCTGCGGACTCAGGTCAAATGAGGGCTGATTCCTTGGGGAAGGCCACCCTGGGCACCAGGGAATGCTGGGCTGCCACCCTGCTCTCTGCCCACTAGATGGCAGAAGCACCTCCTCAATCAGCTTGAAATGGCTTCAAAAAAAATGCCACATCATCCCAGGTAGGGGGAAAAAGCAAAAACAGTTAAGAACCACTGATAACAGACAACCTAAAAGTCAGGCTTCTCGACTATAGATCCAATCTTAACACCATGGCTTCAACTTGGGAGTTTCAGGATACAATGTACCAGCACCTACTCTTAACTAGAGAGCAAATTTGACTCTGAGGGCCTTCCCCAGGAATGGCCAATCTCCAGCGTTAGAAGCCACGCGTACAACTGTGCAGCCCTGAAAACTACTCACCATTTCCAGTACATCCCCTTACTTTCCTATTTTCCTCCACTGCTGAGAGAGCGCATCTAACTCGTCCCTTAAGGTTTTACTCAATTGCCAGATTTTCCCTGAAGCCCTTCCAGAACTTTCTGTCAGGTTAGCTTCACCCTCAGAATGGGAAACTTCAACTGGACCTCTGCTGTTGCTCCTCAATTAATTCCCTAACTTCCTGGCACACTAGGAGCCCACTGCCCCTTTCCTAAGCTCAGGCTCATGCGTGCGCGCACACCAAATGGCCATTTCCTTTCAGGTCAGGAACAAGCAAAGTCCCACTTTTAATCTGAAGCATTCTTCAAATGTCCGGGACAACCGAGAGGAAGCAGCCACTCAGCCATCCCTTCCGTGACACACTGGCATGGTTATTACCTGGCTGGACTAGAACACACACCAGATCGGTTTTACGTAGAGAGGGTTGGCCCTCAGCAGACCTGAGGAAACGGAGCTCCTCAACTGTGTGGCACTGTTTATTTCCAGATATGGCCGGTGAAGAGGAAATGGTAAAAATATCAACATTTTAAATTCTTCACCAACACACAGTTGAAAAAACTCGAGGTACAAAGAGAAAAACAGGGTCAGAGTGAACATTAATTCTGTTCCTCACCCTCCCACCCCCAGCAGCCTTCCAGTTTTGTGGGTGTTCTTTCAGAGTTACCTGGGGCGTTCTCAAGCGCAAAGGTGTAAGTGGAAACAATTTAAGTTTCTACCAAGTGATGAAGGGATCAACAGAAAGTGGTCTGTCTATACCAGGGAAGAGTCGTCAGCCATAAAAAGGAATGACGCAACAACACAGACTACAGCACGGAAGACCTTGAAAACTTTTTGCTAAGTGAAAGAAATCACACAAAAAGACCACACAGTACAGGAGTCCTCTTACATGAAGTGTTCCAAATAGACAAAGCACACAGATGGAAGCGTGACTGTCAGGGGCTGGGGAGGTGGGAAAGGACATTGGCTCTCTTTGGGGGGGTGAGGAAAATGTTCTGGAACCATCGTAAGACTATACTAAAAAAAAAAAAAGCCCTAAATTAAAAAAAAAGTTTTGTGGATACATATTTGCATGTTATTATGTGTTTGTTTTTGAAGGATCGTCTTCTTTTGGCATTGTAACATGAAGTGTATTTCCCTGGCATCCATAGTCTAAGGACATAATCATCAAAACAGTCCATCTTGCCTACAATGAACTTGATAGCCAGCCATTGCACAAGAGAATAAAGGTAGAGTCTTTGTGCCTGTATATTTGCTTCCTATGCAAATCTTACACAAAGCCATGGCAATTCTGCACCCTGCCTCTCTTACATTCCAACCACCAAGGAGCCTATTCTGTTTTGGACAGAACAAGCTTGCATACTTCTCAGCATGTACACGAAACCCTTACGTGGACACGTATTTAAACTAGTTTTCAGCTGGGGCATGTCGGTCCCCCACCATCCACTCCCCTGCAGAGAGCCAGGTCCACAGGGATTTGTGGTTGTCACAAGTGGAGGGGACGCAGGCGTGTTGCTAGCATCACATGTGGATTGAAGATGAGGTGAATTATCCCACAATGCCCCCACAGCAACAACAACACAAACATGAACACTCAACAGTGCCAAGGCAGAGAAACTTCAACTGGCTCAGACTGGGAGGGATGCTTAGGATGTGACCAACAAAACTGGGATTATCTCAGCTGAGGGCAACTGACTAATTCTAAATTACATTTTCTCATCATATGAAAATAGTAACCAGCCCATGATCAACGAACATTTAAATTATTTCTAATATTTGCTTTCACATATAAAGCTGCATAGATGTTCCGTCTTCCAGACGTATCATTTCCTTACATATAATTGCCAGATACAGGATCATTCCACTATTATTTCCAATTTTTAAAACACCGCATGGGATTAACCATACATGTGCCCTTGTTCTTTGGGGGTTTTTTTCCCAGAAAATTATTCAACGCCGAGAAGTAGGGTAGCTGGGTGGGAGGGGACAAACATTTTTCCCTGGAATTACATGGGGCTCTAAAAGTGCTATTAGGAAGGGAGCTAAGCTATGATAGCCATGATAGCTGGTGCTTGTTTTCAGGCAGGGAAAGTGGGTGCTTTTTGCATAGCTAGTTTACATCCAGCCACTGACCAAGAGGTTTTGGTTGATATCGTAGCAAACGGTGTCTCCAGGGCAAGGGAGGCTTTAATGTTGTCCTTAGGATCTGTGAGCTTTGTCCCCAAACCATGCCAAGTAAACATCCGAGATGTTCGTGCTGGCGCTGTAAACACAGCTCAGGATGAGCTATCTCCTCCAGCCACCGCGGAGGTTTCCGTTATTAACGTCTGACATTAAAGTCAACAATTCTTCCTCTTCCTTCCCAATTGCGGTAAGTCATTAACAGGCTGAAGGTTTCTAGAACCTTCTTTCACTGTCATGGAAGATGATGTCCTTTTTGTCATCTTAGCAGGATCTTGTCAAAACTTGAGAGTTAGCCATGACTCAAGATGTTCCCTGAAGTTGAAAAAGGATCCTTTCTTCCCTAGAGTAGTTTTTCTTTCCCAAACGGACTATTGTTCTCCCAACCTGACTCGCCCATGGTATAGTCTGACTTTGAAAGTGGTGGCAAGTTAGAAAAGACAGGGGTGGAGGAGACAAGACTGTGGCGGTGGTGAGGGCGAGCTGTGAATCAGCACAGCCGTGCCCCCCCGCCCCCCGCCCCCCGCCCAGGACAGGGGCAATGATGGCAGGAAAACGCTGCTGGCGGCAGCCCAGGGAGCATGAGTGTGGCTGATGCGAGGGCCACGCCTTTGGGAACAGCGTGGCTCTGTTCTCCCGAACCAAATCAAAGCGCCTGCTGAGACTCGTGTGAGAACTTTCCAAAGAACCACTTCTCAGTTCACCTAAGAACCGCAACGGGCAATGGACCAGGTTGTCCTAAACTGGCCCATCCAAGCAGGCGTGGCGGATCGCTCCTAACAAGTTCCTCCACTTTACGAAGCAGGTGGAATCTGCAGGAGGTTTCCCCAGGACTGGGAGGTTCCTTGGGGAGGAAGGGCTATCAGTTCTCATCTGGAACATCCCGAGGCTATCGCTGAAAGGATGGTTTTGAAAGGCGCAAAACGGTTACTTCTCATACTTGTCAGCGTAGGTGAAGAGGTCAGCAACGGGGTGTGAACTTGACTTCTTTTTCCAGCTAAACTCAACTTTGGCAGGGCTTGGGCTGAATGGGAAAGAGTGTCGCCCACTTCTCGGATGGTTCTTTCTTTCTGACTTACAGTTGCCCTCAACAAATCGAGACCGCAGCCTGACCAGAAACAGGGAACTGCCCGGGGATTCCACCCTTTTGGAAACAATGCTCTTCAGAGTCCAAACTGCCAGCAGGAAAGGCGAAGGCGCGCTCCCCTCTGCTCCGGGATCACCACAGCCTCGTCTCCAGGGCAACCCTTCCTCCTTGCTTCTCAGCTATGTGCTTAACAGCCAAGACGCACCCGTCCAAAATGCTACTATCTCAATTAAACCAGGTGCCCACTCGTCCCTCTGGCTCAGATGAATACTTTCCAAATTTTACCGGGCATAGCAATTGCACAACAATGTTTCTGAAATGCAGATTCTTATTCTGTAGATCTGAGGTGGTGCCTGCCTGGTAAATCGTCACGCAGGTTTCTAACACGTACAGGTTTCATGAATCAACACCTGCATACAGCCCTTCCAGCCTGCCACCAAGTGCAGCGGAAACTCCAGCACTGTACAATAGACCCCTTTGGCCCAATTTACCCATCCTCTTCCCCCTTTCCTTGTGGTAAGCACTAATTTGGTTTCATCATCTGAGTTGGCGTTTGTTTTGCTTTGTCTGTTCATTTAGTTGATCTGCCACATGAGTGACATCACCCAGCATTTATGTTTCTCTGTCTGGTTTATTTCCCTGAGCATAAGACCATGTAGGTCCAGTCACATTGTTGCAAAGAGAATTCTGGAGAGTAATATTCTCCACATTTTTTTCATCATCTGTCAGTGTTAGCTAAAAAGATGTGTGCGTGTACACTCAAAATACGCATATTCGCTTATATTTTAGATTCGTGTGCTTAGGGCAAGTCAATCAGGCTGTTTTTTCCATTAGCCTCTAGGAGCTGCACCTGTGGTACTGCGCCCTCCCCATGATTACGCATGCCTGGCCCAGTGGGTGCGCCCATGTGTGGGTGGGCATAAAGGATAAAAGGGTGGTATCATGGGGGGAAGCTCTCACTCGAAGACAGGGAGCGAAGAGAGCACGAGAAAGAATGTGAGAGGGAGAAGCTAGAGAAAGAGTGAAGATTCCTGGGGAAGCTGGAGGGCTCACCTGCCCCCTGGCCCTGGCTCGGCCCTGCCTCGTGTGTCTGTGTAACTGCTAGAACCGTTAAAGAGCCCGTGCAGATCGGGGAGCCTGCGGTTCCACTGCAGTGTGGTAGTACAGCAGCATTTTAGCCCTAGTTACAAAATCAGTGTGAGCCGGAGTATCCCAGCACAGCACCAACTCATTGCACACACAGCCCATTCCCAACACTACTGACCCTGATAAGACACCCATTATTTTCACAGTCACTGGCTGCCTGTGTTTCTCCAGGCATAAGAAAATCAGTTTTTCCTGTAGGTCGAATTTATATGTACATAATGAGTTATTAGGAAATTCTTCCTTCTACGAGTGCAGAGGTTTTCCTTTGTACAAACTCAGCAATCAAAGGGACAGTGGCTGGATGGATGAGAAACCAAAACCCGAATTTTTTTTCTGTCTCCATCTGAGGTTCCGTACATAAACATAGGCTCAAAGTAAACAAAAACCTAGAAACCAAGTCCACGAGCAAACGGGACCCTGTGAAAGGCAGGCATAGCCACGTTTAAATCAGACAGGTTAGACTCCCAGCTTAAAAAAAAAAAAAAGGAACAAGAGACAGGGGTGGACGTTACATAATGATTAAGGGATCAACACATCCAGAAGACATAACTCTCTGCAATATACAGGCTCCAAACAAAGGAGCATTAAAATAGGTGAAGCAACTATTAACAAACCCTAAACAACAGACTGCAGCACCACAGTAGTAACACACCACTTACACCAACGGACACATCAACTAGACAGGACATCAACAAGGAAATAAGAGCCTTAAATGAGGAATCTGACTCCGTGGGGTAGATAGAAACCTACAGAGCACCCCACGCCAAAAAAAAGCTGAATACACGCTCTTCCCAAGTGCATGTGGAACCTTCCTGAAGACAGACCGCATCGCTCACAAAACAGGTGTCAAAAAGCCCCATAATGGGCTGGAAAGCAAAGGCCCTCTTTCTATAATAGAAAAGTAAAGTGCTCCATGACTCATTTTATTTAAGATAGTCATCCTCCAGCAAAATCACCCCATTCAATCGCTCGATTAAAGGTAGTCGTCAGTGGTGAGCATCTTCACCTGGAGAACATGAACACGTGTGGATTGTCTCAGAGTGATGTACAGCCCTTGGAGGCCCATGAGGGGAGGCTGAGGTAATTCCTAACTCTACCCCAAGACAGACAATATAATCGAGGCCACCAGAGAGGTTTCACATGCACAAGAACAATCAGAACATGAGGCTATGGGCTCCAAGTGAGGGAGAAAGAGCCTCCTCAGGACAGTCTGGTAAACATGACAGAAACAGTGGAATTTGAGAAGCCCCTGTAGAGCTAATGATGTGTAACCAGAGCTGTGGAGTGGAGTGGCGAGGATGTCGTGATGAAAGCAGACGGGAAGGCATGTCCTGAAAAGGGGGTGAAAATCCAGCACAATATAGAGCAGGTGAAAGGCGTGGCTTTCATCAGCGCTGGGAAGCAAAGCACAATGCCCTCACTGTGCTAACTCCAGCCAGCCAACGGATGAATCGAGAAGGGCGATAACCAACAATCCTGAGTCTTTATACTGGCCCAGAGCTTCCTGTTTCATTCCACCCCTCTTTCGGCCCCTTAGCTAGATCGCATCCTGTAGGCCGGTAGAGGTCCCCCCTCATTTTTCATTAACCTCCCTCCCTCTGCTTCTGTCCATAAACACATCCCCTACCAACGTCCAGCACTGCCTGATACCAAGGCCCTGTGTCTCCAGCCTTTGGTATTTACCCACGAGCTGGCTCGACAGACACAATAAACTTCTAACAGTCTCTGTCTGTTTCCCAAGCAAACAGGTTTTTTTCAGAGAACAGACTAGCAAACAAGTGTCCCTGTATTTTCCCAGAGAATGGGAATCTTTGACAGTATTTTTACAATATTATCTTACATATTTTTATTTCTGTAACCAAAACTGAAAATAAAATTTCAGCATCATCTCAATAAACGTTACAGCTAAAACTGTAAATGTATTTGTACATTCTTAAAATCCTAATTCTTAGGCCATGTTATATGTTGGCCCCTTGATAGTATAATTCCTTAGAACTGAATTTAAATACTTGTAATGTTCTTAGATTCTCCTTTGTGAGATATGTGGGGTTAAACCTTTCTGATCATTCTTGAAGAGAAACAAGTTTTCTATTTAAAACATCTTAGAGTTTCTGTCTCCAATAAAATTATTTTAATTATATAAATATTCTAAAGTGCCCGTTTTCACTTGTTTATTTACTGCTCAGATAGGATTACTCCAGTGGGACAAATTCAAAGGCTAATAAGGTAGTGGATACTTAAATTTGAATACTCTTCCTGTAAAATGGATATTACAGTTTTATAATAACAGGTCTATAGCTAGAAAGTATTAATTAATTTTTGCCTATTATTCACTGCTTCCAATTTGAATCTATTAGAAGTGATCACAAAAAAATTTAAGAACAGAAGCAAGTTGTAAAGGATAAATTCTTTTACTTACTGTTTCAAAACCTCGATGTGGGTGATCAGGGAATCCACCGGGTCTGCCACCTTTAAACTCATCAAACAGTAAAAATGGATCCAGATTTTTTAACTGAAATAAAAATAAATTCAGGAGCTTAGACATGCTTTTTAAGCCACACGCTAGGAGCAACAGTCAGAACAGATCAAGCAAAACTTACTGAACTGCAAAAACAATGAGCAACTTTTTACAATGAACACTGCTTATAGAAAAGAACATCCTATACATATAGATAGATGCACATATGGAAGTGGACATGTGTGTGCATGCACAAACACATACATACACAGATCCACTGATAAAGTTAAAGAGCTATAACACTTTATGAAAAGTGCAAAGCATGAACCTGTATTTCATGAGCATATAAGACCTAAATAACCAAGTACAAGCAAGAAACAGTCTCTATTTGAAATATTTATCATCTCACAGGAGAATAGAGCAGAAAATCAACTCCTGGACTTAGAGGATAAATATTCTGCAGGAAGACAACCTAATACATATGAGTAGGGTCACGTCATGGAAGATTCTATCAGGGAGGTGTCCTTTGAGTTGGCTCTTTAAGTATAGTAGGAGTTAATCAGATAGAAGGGGGAGAAGGAAAAAATACCCAAGTAAAAGAGTGGAGAAACAGCTTGGTAGACTTGAAGAACTGCAAGGAAACTACTCTAACGGGGATAAAAGATCCACATGGAATTACGATGAAGATAGAGTCTCTTATGGAGACTGGGTTGTACCCAGAGGTTGATAGGATGAGATTATGAAAGCTCTCTCTACAAATGGAAGATGGCTTGATAAAGGAAGCAGGAGAGAGAGTACTCACAAGCTCATTTCAATAGTCTACACAAGAAGAAAGACTAAAGCAATGTCATGGAAAATGGCAAAAAGGAAGAACATCAGCTGACTTCCAGATTTCTAGCAATGGTGCTTGGGAGAATGGCAGAGTTATCCAAAAGTGCAAGGAATAGAACAGAAGCCCAAAACAGACACGATCAGAGTACATTTTGAACTCCTGCCATTTGGGACAACATGGATGACACTGGAGGAGCTAACGCTAAGTGAAGTGAGTGACGAGAAAAACAAAAATGCAAGGTATCATTTGTATGTGGAGAACAGAGCAATAAAACAAGGGGTCAGTTAAAACCAAACCCACTACAAACCCTAGAAATCTGTAGAATGAAGGTGTGGCAGAGGGAGAAGAAGAGTAAAGGGGAAGGGGGCCCAGTGGCCTATGCTAGAGGATTCTGGGTACCACGGGCTGCTGGGTGGTGAGGGTGACACCACACCCAGGGGTGGGATTCATTAAATGTGGGTTCCAGAGTTGGTGAGGCATTTCTCTGAGGCAAAGCCTTGGTGCAGAAAGTGGCAAAGTAACAGCCCTGAAGTTAGGCTCACGCTTTTCTTTTCTGTTGAGCGGACAGTGAGGGGACCACCTTGCTGGTAAGGAGTAGAACGCTAAATGGTCAAAAGTCAAGCCGTAGGAAAGAGAATAATCGTTGGCCCACACCAAGGCGCAGGTCACAGCTATTGCACAGATTTGTGAGAATTTCTAACATGGGCAGTGCTTATGTGAGCTGCCATGTTAAATGGGTGGGGACACAAAATTGCTTAATCTGTATAATCCTATGATCCAAAATACACAATTTACCTATAATTACACAGAGGAACACACCCTCTGTCTTCATGGAAAACCTGGGAGATGGCTAGGAACGGCTCTTCCTTTACTTTTCCTCCCTCAGGGTAGAGACACAGCTGGGACATGGCCGCCCCTCAGTAGCAGGAGAGTGTGCGGCCTTTAAAGCACAGCGTTTTAGCTGGAGACTCGTACCTGGGCACCTTGCAGAGGAGTCTGGGTAGTTGCAAACTTGGATAGGAAAAGAATGACCTCTTGATTTTCACTAGCATCTCACTGAAACCCATTTTCATGCTGGATTTTTGGGTAGTAAAGCAAACCTAACATCAAATCAACTATTTGGGCCCTTTGGAAGCGCACAGTTGAGAGGCACGAAGCGAAATCGAATGTTAACAACTGGCCGGTGTCGAAGAGCCAGTTCTCAGGGGAACCTCTGCCCCATCAGAAATCAAAGCTGCTTTCATCTCTGATCACGGGGTTGTGGTCCTGTCAAGCTACTGTCCATGTGCCTCTGAAATGAGATGGTCAGGAAAACTGCCACCACGTCTTGTTATTGAATATAAAATGATGGGGTAAGAATTTTTTTTTGAGACTTGCAACAAATAGAAAGTGGTGCCACTTTTAATTAATTTATAAAAGTGATTTTTTATGAAAAACCTATGATGTTAGCATATAGTGGTTTATTCTGGTTGTTCTTTTTTTTTTTTCCACCAGGAAGTGAGTTGTTGTGGTTTTTTGGTTATTTTTTAAATTTTTTTTAATAAAGTATATAATTTGATGACACGTTACAGGAATACACGACCATGAAATCACCGTCACAATCAAGATACAGAACATTTCTATCACACTCAAATGGGGTAAGAATTTTTAAAAACATTCTTGCTGACCATATTTGCCCATGATTGCTTCCCTTTGTCATACCGTGTGTTTCACTGAATGCGCTGAGAAAACACTCTTTGGAGAAGGAATGGTGTCTCCGGCCCACCGCTGGGGGTGCGGGGCAGAGCAGTATGAAGAAGGCCCTCCAGAACGCCTCCACCGCCAGCAACTGGGAGCTGGATCCCCAAACCCAGATATCAGAACCGTAAGGCACAGAACCAGCGCCACGTGACAAACACCAGAAAGGATCCTGGAGAAGCCACCATGTATCTGCCCTACAAGTTCCTGATGTGCTCGGCCTGACTATCTGCCTCAGCTACTCCTGGAGACCCGAGCAGCTTCCTCTGTTGCTCTCCAGGAGTGCGAATGCACACCCAGGGAAAAGAACATTGCTCCAGGAAAAGAAAAGACCAGGGAGCCAAACATGGACCAACAACTTGCAGTGAGAGGAGTTGGAGTCACCAGAGGGGTGAAGGAGGAAAAGAGGAGTGTAGAGTGGGGGGAAAAGGGGGGCCAATACGAAGGGAGGGCCAAACCTAAGAGGAACGACAACCATACAAACGTGACCAATAGTGTATGAAAATTACAAAATAAAAAATGGATGGATAAAAATTATTAAAAAAAAAAAAAGCAGCAGCAGTCCCTCAGGTGCACGCACCCAACAGCCGGCTAATGGAAGCACAAACTGCACACAACACATTGCCACAGGTTTACCAGCCGTGTCAGGATCCTTGGCAGGTGTTTGCCTGGTCACGGATACGGGCCTTGGACACGACACCGCACCAGCTGTATCGCCCCAACACCCCGTGCATCTGGCCGCCAGAACAGTCCCATTTGTGAGCGCCCTTTGGAAAACCAAACTTGATGGCCTCCAAGGCGTTTGAGCTGAGTGGGAAGTGGATGGCAGAAGGGTACAAGCATCAGAGCAGCTTTTAAGAAAAGGGACAAACCAACCTCACTTTTCCAGAAGAATCTACTTCCCTAGTACTCATCTTCCTTTGTTCAAGAACATTTTTGGAAGATGCTCCCCATTGCTAATTATGATGCCCACACACATGGCACACGGTGTGCAGAGGCATAACCAAGACGAGCTATCAGCTCACACCAGTTGAATGGCTATGATCAGAAGGACGAGAGAGAACACGTAGAGAACATGTACTGGCGAGGTGGTGGAGAGCAGGGAATCCTGGCCACCGTCAAAGGGAGAGTAAACTGGTGCAATCACTACGAAGAGAGGATGGCGCTTTCGTAAGGATTAAAAACAGAGCTACCATCGAAGCCAGCAATTCCACTTCTAGGGATTTATCCAAGGAAAACACAAACACCAAAACAACCCCATCTTCACCATAGCATGGTTGACAACAGTCAACGGAAGTGCCATATGGGACTGACCACGGATGAAGGGACTGAGAGAATGTGCGATGTTTCTATGATGGAACATTACTTGGCTGTTAAAAAAAAAAAAAGAAGTCTCGGGTTTCAATGACATGGATGGCATTATGCTAAGTTAACCAGGTCAGACTGAGAAAGATGAATGGTGTATTTCGCTTATCTGTGGGATCAAAACAAGTTCACAGACAGAGAAAACTGACTGGTGGTTACTGGAGGTGGGGGGTGAGGGAAGGGGGTCCAAATGTTTACATTTCCAGTGATGAAATAAATTAAGGCCTAGGAAGAGACTGTCCCACATGGGCACTATAACTAAGAACACCGCAAGTGCACATGTGAAAGTTGCTAAGAGAGTAGGTGATAAAAGTCTCATCACAAGGAAAGAAAAGGTGTAGTTATGTGGTAGAGGTTAACTAGATTCCTGCCATCAGTCTGCAGTACACAGCCACCAAGCCATGGTGCCTGACAGCCGGACGCGTTCCGTCAGAAGCACTGACGTACGTTTGAAGACTGCACAGTGCTGGGACTGCATCCTCTAGTAGCACCGCTGCCTGGTACCACGGAAGATTTCTTGTCTGCAAGTGCTGGGCCTCCCGTGATTTTGAAATAAAACTGTCTCTTAATTGAAAGGTGATTACCTCACCAACTGAGAGCTGGTGCCCACTTGCCCCCCGACATCACCATGGCAAGAGGCCTCCAGAGTTGGTCTCTGTGAACACAGACCCCTGATGATGCTGACTGGCCATGACAGAGAACTGGTCTCCTGGGAATTTGGAATTGGGACCCAGGATGACTCCCTGGTACTTTGAATGGTGAGCCTGTAAACTGGGGGGGCATATGGTGGCCATGGTTGGTGATGTACATGCTGAAGCTGACAGGACCAAAGATGCTCCCTGAAGCTTAGCAGCCACTTCGACACAGACACTCCGCTTCCACCTGCCAGGTATCCCCCGTGGGCTAGATAGGTCTGTGGGTGGCCACAACCACTAAGCTTGGGGTTGGCCTGTGTGCCCACGGGACGGTTCACAAACATCTCAGGCTCTCTCTTCCCAAGTAATCCCTCAGTGCCTCACCCATGCCTTGCCCAAAAAGCCCGAAAGACCACCCTGCCAGGTTACCTCAGGTCTGCCGATGCTCCTGCGGACACGAGCTCCAACCCCTTCCGCCTGTTCTCGGCTGAGCACCGTGAGGGTAACCTTCTTGGAAGACGCCATGTTGAAGGCCGCAAAGAAGAGTGTCCGAAGGCTGTGCTGGAGAGGATGGAGACCGGAGGAGGACAAGGAAAGAGGAGACGTCATAAAGAAGGGACTACTCAAGGACTACAAGCTAAAGGACAGTAAAAGCTCACTTGCCAAAATACACACAGCCTCAGTTCACCGACTGCTTGCTCTGGGCGAAATGGGAGCTGACTGACAGCCACCATGATGGTGAGCAAGCGCGGGTTCCACTAAAGACCTCTCTCAGCAGGCTCAGCCACACTGGCAGCTGGGCACTCAACCTCCAGGGAGCATGCTTCCTGCTGTTCTGCATGGGACTCTCTCAGCCTCCCCCGCCCCAGAGCTGCCCCCTGAGACAGGCGCTACCAGAGACTTGAGAGATGCAGGCGGCGACCAGGGAACTCAGGAAAACCCAGAGGTCTGTGACTCTCACCAGTACTGGGCACTGAAAGAGACCTGCAAGGGTCATCAAATTCAGTCCCACCTATCTCTGAAGTTCAGGGCCAACCTCTCCGGTAAGAAATCTGTGTGCTTTCTCAGGGAGTCTAGAAGGGCCAGGAAACTTCTGGAAATGATGCCGCTGGCAATGCATGCTGCAGACAGAACCCATCGATCCCCTGGGTACATCACTCAAAAGCGCCTCTTCGTGGGTCTGAATTCTACTCAATGGATGACTGCACAGAGTTGTATAACCAAGCCCTTCCCACCGCAGATGAGGGCAGATAGCGCGCCCACTTCCTAAAGCTCTTCTTGAAACACAACAGAAACCAAGACAGGTGTTTTGGCCTGAAGCACAGACTCTAGAGTCAGACACCCTGGGTTAGTTGCATCTGGTTATCACCCTTCTAGCTGCTGTGTGACCTGAGGCCAAATGCTATGCCACTCTGGTCCTGGGTTTCCCATCTCTAAAGCCACAGGAAGCGGCTGCCTGCCTCAAGGAGACCAGTCCCAGGCCTGAGCATGCCAGCTGCCGTTCCTTCGGGGCAGCGCCCAGCAGCAGTCCAGGCCCGAGCAGGAGGGGAATCAATAAAGTTACTGGGCGCGCGCACATGCGCTCGAGCCTCAGCGTCCAGAAGTGTCATCACCCGCGCAGACGCACTGGAAAGGCCGTGACCCCCCCCCCCCCCCAGGACTGCTCGCGGCTCCGACTCTGAGCACGCGAGCAGGTGCCCGAGGTACTCACCAGCGCGCCGTGCAGAGGACGAGTCACTCCTACACTCGCCTCGCGTCCACAGAACTATTTAAGCATCTCTGGTCCCCTCCCCGGGAGTCGCGTGCGGCCGGGAAGGCGGGACCCTCCCCGGTCTAGCCCGCCCCCGGGCCGCCCTGGTGCTCGCGCGGAGGCCGGTGGGCGAGGGGCCTGGGCGGCGGCCGGCGTCTGGGCGGCGGGAGGGGTCGCGGGGGCCTCCCGGCGCGGGGCGCGGGAGCCGGGGGCGGGGGTTGCGGGCGCGAGGCCGCGGGAGGGCTGGCTGGCGGAGAGGGCGGGGCCGCAGGGAGGCGCCAGGCGCGCGCGGGCGGCGGGGGCGCGCTTCGTGCAGCCTCACTGTGACTCAGCGCTTCTCAGCTGGCGCCGCTGGGGGCTGGGGCTGGAAGGTGTGGGTCTCCGGGGCCCTGGACGGGGCGACACTCCGTTAGGGACGCTTGGAGCTGATTGTCTGGCTCGGCCCTCCCCCGCCCACTGTGCTGCCCTTAGATCTCGCCCCCCCCTCCTCCAGGAAAGCTGCACACCCCAGCTTTGGGGCGTTCGCTGAACCCCGAGAGGGATGTTGGCTGTGGATTGGATCTATGATCTGGGCGAAGATCCCAACTCAACCGTCTTTTTTAAAACTGGAGTGGGCTCGTCTCCTGCCCCGCTGTGTGACCTGGGGCGGGTGGCTCAACCTCTCTGTGCTCCTGGTTCCTCCACTGCAAAATGGGAATGTTGACCTCATAGGGTCCTGATGAGAATTTAAGGAGCCTGGCATGTCCTAAGCACCACATAGTTGTTGGTTACATAAAGAAGTTATCTACCATTGCCGTATAAAATTTGGGGGTCGCGAGCACTGGAAAGTTTTCCCAGGGGAGCATGGCGTTACCCACACCAGTGAGGGACTTTGCTTCTCTGCTGAGATTCTTCACTAGCACTACAGCCCTCCTGGCTGCGGATAGCCTGATAGCCGGATAGCCGATAGCCGTTCTCCAAACACCCTGAGGCTGGTTGTGTAGTTTTGGGGAAAGGGAAGGGATGTGGCACCTGGGAAATGGGGTTCTGCAGACAGCAAAGGGCCAGAGTAAATAGTTTATTGCTAGGGCCTCCCCATCTCTGCAGACTGGGCCATCTGGAGACTAGCATTTGGCCTTGGTAGCCACAAAACCCCGGAGACAAGTAGATACACGAGCGAGGCAGTGTCAAAACCTCCATTATGGATACTGAAGTTTGAGTTTCGCCTCACTTTCACTCACCACAAAATACTAGTCTTCCTTTGAGTTTTGGGTTTTTTGTTTTGTTTTGTTTTGTTTTTGACATTAGGACTTGCTATGTTGCCCGGGATAGTCCCAAACCTGGGACTCAAGTGTTCCCCAGCCTCAGCCTCCCAGCACTAGGATTACAGGTGCGCACCACCACACCCGGCCTTCCTTTGAGTTTTTATTTCAAACACTCAAAGATGGAAAACTCCAAACTGGTAGCTCATGGGTTGTGAAAAGCACGTCGCAGGCCAGATGTGGCGGCTGACCAGCTTTGCGGCCCACCTGCTCTACAAAAATAAGACCCTTGCCCTGGCTCCTCATGGGTCCCCACCTACTCGGATGATTCTAGGCCAAAGGAGAGCGTGCAGGAGAGCATTCCAAGCTTGGTGAAATAGCAGACTGCG
>PVHY01001989.1:16429-27623 GCA_004024945.1 Uropsilus gracilis
AGCTAGCCTCTCCCAGGACAGTTGGTGCCCCCAAGTCTTCCACCCTGACAGCCTATGCGTTCCTCTCTGACTAGCTCCTAAATCCTTAAATCCACTCGGTCCTTCCTGTTTTCACTGCACTTTCCACCTCCTCGGCCTCCCTCAGTCTTGCCCCTGGCCCGAAGTGTCCTCTGAGTCACAGGAAGCTGGAACGACGGCTGCCTCAAGCCTTCATTGTCCTGCAGAGAAGGCCTCACGGCGACTTGAACCCTGCCTCGCCCTCAGCACGCGCAGGCCCCGTCTCTTGCCACCTTGCTGAACTCGGGAGACTCGGCCGTGTGCTTTCGCCCGCTTCTTGCCTGGACCTGGACCTTTCTCGCTCCCTGATCTGACATCCCCCGTCCTCTCAGCTCCCGGGTTCCGGGTCCCTGCCTGCGGGAAGCCTTCCCTGGCTGTCCTCTGCCTTCCGGTGAGCTGTTCTGCGCAGTCATCCTCGCACCTCCGCGCTGCTGACCTGAGTCACGGCTCAGCCTTCATGGGCAGATGCTATTTTCCAAGGCGACACCAACCGCGGCATCCCCACCACACCGCCTCTTCTGCAACGTGGCCTCGACACTCCCTCTTCCACCGTGGGGCTTGCTCCCCTTCCTCTTGCGTCTAGCCGGGCTTCCTTGACCAATGCAACACGGGGGAAGCGACACTGTGCCAATTCTGGGCGTGGCTCTGAAACGGCCTGGCAGCTTCTGCTTCCTGCCGTGACCCCAAAACCACCTTTCTGGGGGACATCCAGGCCATGTGGAGGAGAGAGAAGGAGGTGCATATGTGAGGAAAGATGGAGGCCAAGGACCCTGAGGCGCCAGATCCATGGGCAAAGACACCCTCTTGAGTGTGAATCCCCCAGCATCCTGCCCGACTTCCTGACCCACCGAGTTAAGGAGCAAATAAAAATGGCTCTTGTAAGCCACTCGATTTCCTGGTAGCTTGTTTCCTACATGAAAGATGACTGGAACAGATGCTTCTGTGTAAGGGGAGTCATGGCACGGATTTTCAAAGCTCTGAAGAAAAACTCTTACAAATCCTTCCTTTCAGAGCATGGCTATGTCCATTTGAATGTTCACTCCGAGGCAACCAGCCAGCCAGCAAGATTATTAAATTATTAAATTTATTAAACTGGACTTGAGGGAGGAAACATTGCACCCGCCTCAGCGTCCACATTCAGGGGTTCTGAAAGGTGCCTCTGTTTTAAGTGGCCTCACAAGGGCAACTTGGTAATGAAAGGAAACAGGAGAGAAGGGCTTTGCTGCACATTTTCGCCTGTTTCTGCACAGGATCCCCATACTCATGAGGATGCTTTCACTCTGGAAGCTTTCCAGAGCTGCCCCCTGGGACTCAGAATCTACTCTCCTTCTGAAACTGTAGCAGCAGCCGCTGAGCAAGAGCTCGCTCCCTTCTTGTCTTCCGGAAACCAGGCCAGGGACAAGCTGCCTTCAGGGCTGTGCGTTGTCATGGCAGGGTGGGGGTTTCTATTTGCTGGCCTCTGTGGGGAAAAAAAAAAAAAAAAGCAGGACTAAAACACTACCCTTCAAGTGAGGGAGAACAAAAGTGGGAGAAGAGTGAACTTTTACAAATGAAATGTGGAGCGTGGAGTGTGTTGCCAAAACAGGGTCCACTTTACAAGAGAAATGTGACCTGGTGCGTGGAGCTGTGAGTGCTTTCCACACTGTTATTTGCCATCCAGCAGAATGCTGGATTTGTGAGTGTGTAGACACGAGGATGACAACACAGAACTCTTGCTCTGAATGATTCCAAATAACACTGATGATCTTTGAAGACACCCACTTTATCAACATATTTTGCTTGGTCCTTTTTAAACTCAAAATTTTTAGTTTCCTCTTCAGTAGGGCTCACTGACCTTCTTCTCAAAGATGTATTTTCTAGAAATACATAGACAGCTTGTACATCTCATCATTTGCAACTCAAAAAATTCTTGCAGATTGTTCAGGCTTTGGTAACTTGCTTCCCAGGACAACATAGGTGCTTTTCGTTAAATGGCAAATGTCTCCAGAATATTCCATATTAGGGAATCAGACTCACTGAATCCACGAAATCAATTGGCTGCAAGTCAGGGACGGCTTATTTGATGAGTGACTTTATGAGGACAACCGGTGGTGGAGGATATCTAAATATAGTCAGACCCAGTCTGCTTGTCTACACGGGTCCTGACCCAGAAGCTACATGCATAAAGCCCACACAACTGTGTCTGTCTTTGTCTGGCCCCTGGAAGGTGGGGGGGGAGGGGGGCTGGGGGAAGGGGGACGATGTGCCAAACAAGAGCAGCCTGTTCTACTGGCTTTCTTTACACCCCATCTATAGGCTTATGAGACCAAATTTCAATCAAGTCCTCCCCCTTGAATTTCAGACTCATTTTCAGACTATGCGTCTCTACTCGGCAACCTTTCTCAATCTTCAATTTTTGTTAAGGTTGGGTCTTCCGGCCCAAGGAAGGCTGTTTTCCAGATCACTATATTGGCATTTGAATTAAAGGTTCATTTGACCACAACGCGAAGTGTTTATGGGATATAGTGTCCTGATACCTGAAACTTACTCTCAATATACCAAAAATGAAATTCATAGTAGCAGGGCCACGGGAGACTGATAGGAGGCTAGAGCTACCGACAAATCAGTAGATGACAGCAGAACAATTGTAGTCACATAATTGTCGCAACTACTTGGGGGTGCCCAGGTGCTCACCACACATTTTTAACTTTTCTGTTGAAATCTTCATGATAAAACTTTGACAAAATAGCTTGAATCCAAGTAGGATTGGAAGGATTTCATAAAGATGCCGTCTTTGTCTGCTTTCTTTGCTCGCAACGCTGGTTCCTTCTACACAGCACAAGTCAGTAGACATCTGCTGAGCTGAGCTGCTGAACTAAACTCCAACCTGGCAGGGTTCCGCTGGACGATGAGCTGCCAAATGTGTTCTGTACATTGTAAGCATTGGAGGCTTTGCAGAAATTCAGTCTTGGTTGAAACGACTTGAATGTTCGGTATAAAGCAAAAGTACCCACACACCAGATGTAAAGAAGCGGGCATCTCTGTGTTCCAATCAAGTTTATTCACCAGAACTGGTGGTGGTCATAGTTTGCCAAGCTAGATCCCAAATCCTTATCTTCCACTCAAATAATGGGAGTGAAATGGATTGAATGCCAAGAGACTATGTAATAATTTCCTAAGTGTCAGGAAAGGCGGTCACAAGAGGAAACTATAAACTTTTCAGGCTCTCCTCCACCCTCACTCGCCCATCCCTTCCATAAGGAACAAGGTTGTTGGTGCTACCTTTGGAGCTGAGGCTTAATATTCCAGTGTCTTTAGGAGCAGTGATGCATTCATGTTTGATTCCAGTGAGTGCAAGCTCTTCACACCAGAGCCCAGGCTCTGAGCAGCTCGTTGGTACTAACAGGAGTAAGTCAGGGAGTGATGGAGACATGCCCCCCAATATAGAGGAACCCCTGAGGACTTGGGGCATGTTAAGCTGGAACGTGTATTCAATATGCCAAGTAGAGACGCATAGTCTGAAAATGAGTCTGAAATTCAAGGGGGAGGACTTGATTGAAATTTGGTCTCATAAGCCTATAGATGGGGTGTAAAGAAATCAGTCACAAGCCAGAAGCTCTCTTCCTCCTCCCTCCTACCCATCTTTCTCTCTGTCTCTCTGTCTGTCTGTCTTTGTCTCTGTCTCTCTCTCACACATACACGTGCACACACACACACACACACACACACGATGGGAGCATTCAGATCACTGCTCCCAAGTGAACAAACTTGTTTACATCCTGGCGTGAAATGACCCCACACTGCCTCCCTACATGCTTGCCTGCTTGGCTTGCATGAACAAGCTTTAGAGAAAATTCCTTAGGGTCTAAGGTAGCGGGGACAACACAGACCATAACTGCAGCAAATTAAATCACAAAGTCAATATCAGGTTGCCAAACAAGTTAGAATTTAATTAAGACTGGGACAGACAGAGCCAAACAAAAGTCCGGGAGAAGTAGGTGAGGAAATGAATGAACAGAATAAGTAAATACATCCGTGATTTTGACTTGGAGGGGGTTAGCTGCCCCTGAAGGTTCAAGCTCCAAGAAGGGATGGGAATCCCAGGAGACTGGACCCAGATGTTCCCAGGATCATTCCACTTCCTCCATCTCCTTCCCTAAGTGCCCTTTTTCTTCTAGAACTGACCTGCTTTGCTACCCTATGGAAAGAGTGGAGTAAATACAAATCGCCATGGGAGAGAGGAAGTTAACTAGCGGAGAGTAGAATTAATCTCTTTGGCCAGGTTTCAGGGCCACTGTTACTCTACTTCACCCTCAGTTTCTCAAATGACTCTTACTTTATTCCAAGAGGGTGGGGAGAGATTTGAAATCCATCAGTGACTTGTCTGTCATCAGGGTGTCCCTCCCCTCTTTCGAATTCTCCTGAAGGACACTTTTCCCTTCCCCAAATTCCGGTTTCAAACAGAAATATTAAAAATATCTCTGTCACCTGCACCCTGATGCTTATTGGAGCACTATTTACAATAGCCAGGATATGGAAGCAACCTAATGACCCCAAAATAGATGAATGGTACAGAAAGCTGTGGTCTATGTACACCATGGAATATTATACATCAATCAAAAAAGACAAACTTATGTCATTTGCAGTAACATGGATGGAGCTAGAGGGAATCATCGTGTTAGCAGAAATAAGCCAGAAAGAAAAAGAGAAATATGGGATGGTCTCACTTATATGAGAGATATAGGGAAAGCAAACAAACAGACAAGGAAAATTTAAAACTATCAGCAGAACTGAAGCATAGAACATGAGCAGGCGGGGGGGGGGAAGCTGAGGGTGGGGATACAAAAGATTAAGACAAGGGTTCACAGGTGATAAGGTGGTGTGAGAACCCCAGGATAAATAACAATGTAAAACTAAATAAATAATAAATGAATAAATAAATAATCTCTGTCCATTAGTTTTCACACTCTAGTGTAATTAAATCTCTACTGGTGATGATTTGCCCACTAGACCTCTGCCCCCTGAAGATGGGGGCTGCTTCTATGCTGTTTCCATCACTGTCCCCAGCCCATAACGGGAGCTTTGACTCATGAGAGCCATCAGCCCTGACTGGATGAAGAGAGAGAAATGACGCTAATCCTGTGTCCAATCAAAAGAACACCTCCCGGAAAGTCAGTAGCTTCACCTTCTTTTGCCAACACAAGAGCTCAACACTCCAGAGATGTTCATCAATAAGTGAAAGTGGCTAACACTTTATCATTTAATAAAGACTGTCCTTGATGCCAAAAGTATGGTTTCTTTTCTTGCCTGGGCATGGCAGAGTCTGAAACAAATCATGAGATTTTTTAAATATGTATGTATGTCCAACCCATGTACACCAGAGAAAATGGTGGAATGAATGAAGCCAACAGGGGTGATATTACATGACAGCAAGTGACACTGGTCCTTTTCCTTGCGCTCCTGATCTGTCACACATCAGCAACATCCAGCTCTTTTCTGTTTCTGCATTTCTTACCGATTTCAGCTGTGGAAAAGTGTTCTTTTTCTGTCAGACTAAGTGTTTTTCCCCCCTTCTCTCCCCGGGGCCTCCCTTTGTCCAAGTGTCGAGTTGAAGTTTTCATTGCTTATTCTCTGAGCCCTTTGGCGTTACCTCATGGTTTCCTGGCTTGTGTGAGAGAAGCCAGCGTCAGAAGTGGGGTTTTGCCGAGCTTTTTTCTCGTTCTTTCCAACACAGAGCTCTATAAACAAAGGCAGCGTTATCACACGTAGCTGGGAGCCGCCTGGGAAAGGCAGGAGCTGTAATTATCAAACTTGGAACCTTTGTGAAATATGCTTTTGTCTCCGTTTTGGTTGTGTTCAATCAGATCAACAAGTGTTGGCTAAGTGTTGAGCGTGGTTTCCTGTGGGATTGTGTAAGGCCTTGCAGGACAATAAAGGTTTGGGGGGCACTGAGTAATGCGGCCATTTCTGACCCAGCAGCCGGGAAAATGTGAGCCAATTTGCGGCTGCTGCAAGAAGAACAGCTGGGACTGCGTTCCTACAAGAGCAGAGCAAGCTGGCGCGGGGGCCCGGCAACCACACAGACCAAAATGGTGCGTGTAAGTGGCAGGCGGCAACGCGTCGTGTTAGCTGACAGGAAGATGGGTTTGGATCCGGGTCTTGTGGAACCTGCAATTTACAAAATGTGGGGAGCTGACCTAAAGAAAAACAAACCACAAGCTCGTGAACGTGTCACTGCTGAGGGCTCTTGAGGGACTGTGGAAGGGGCCATGTGATTTGGGGGTCTGCTGTAGTTTCACTGTAAATTCACCCCTTGCTCAAAATCTCCTTGAAGGACGTGTCAGATTGTGGGTCCATCACTCTGTCTCGCTTTGTGTCATCTCTGTTGCTGATTATCTCCATACTGTTCTTGAGGCATTGCCCTGCTTTTCTGACTGGCTTTATAGCTGCTTCCAAAGAACCGACGAAATGTTAGTTATACCGCCTTTGCTTTACCTGCATCTTTAGGATGGCGTTTTAGCTACAAATATTTATTCTTAGGTTCCTAGAGATTTCCTAAATCAGGACCTTTGAGCTATTCTAGATGGAAAGAAAGAGGGGAGGGGGTGACCCATACAGTTGCCCCCACACTCATCATTTGGAAAGAGCTGACCTGTGAAAGGTAGTACATGATCATGCCGTCTAGGCTCGCACTTTCAAAACTCCTGTGCATAGGGACCACTAAAATGCAGATCTCACTAAAATGTGGATCTCACTAAAATGCAGATACTGCGCACTGGGTCTGGGGTGGGGCCTGGGACTCTGCATTCCTAACAAGCTCCTGGCTGAGGCTGATGCTGCCAGTCCAGGGACCCCTCTTGGCATGACATGCAGATATTGACCTGTCAGAAATCTGATGGTACAAATATACTGTGCATGGTACTAGTTCGAGCTTGAGTTGAAGGTAACTAGTCCCAGGATTGAAAGCTTGCAACAGACTGGGCGGCAGGGGCTTGCTGACAAGAGACTACACTGAGTCTTCTTACCTCCTATTACTATCTCTTTTCCTCAGGAGCTGGGGGATGTGGGGTGAGGAGCGAAATTTGCTCACTGAGGGTCATTTTGTTGTTTTCAGCTTTTAGGCTTTGCTGCGGTGTCTTTATGTGGCGTCTTCCCCAGAGGAATGAGGGCCTGGAGCACAGGTTGCCGAAAATCTAGGTGGTGCTTGACAGGATACCGCCATTTTCTCTGGCCTCCTCACCAGCCTTTGTTCTGCTCCTTACAGATGGGGAAGCTGAGGTTTAGCAGAGTGAAGTAACAGGCCAGTTTGCACAGAGCCAGAGCAGGGATTGGAAGCTTAAGGTTTTGCCCACAGCAACCAGTATCAATTCCGTGGTACTACGTATTAACCTCATTCAGCAAGAGATATTTAAACATAGATGTATCACTTGTTGCTTGTTTCCTGGGGAAGGTATCCTTGGTCAAGGGAGGGGGCAGAAGGAAAGAGATTACTGGAAGGAAGAGCTCAGCAAAAGCTTGATGAGGCCCTGAAGATGAATTTCATACCCAAAACAAGTGTTAGCTCCAGCAGGAATGACTTTGGGGTTCCTGCCTCCTCTGTGACAAAATGGCCTCCCCCAAAGTGCCAGCTTTCTGTAAATTTGTTTGGAACAAGTAAGGTGGAGCCTTCCAGTCCGAGTGTCAACTGTAAGGCATTTCTGTCCACCGCATGGCAAGGTCAGCTGTCTCTCCTGTGTAGCCTCCTGTGAAAAGAGATCTGTCACGTTCTGTGGAGCTGCTCTGAGTCCTCGGTCAGCCTCTTACCACGAATTTCCAAACCAATTTACCTGATGCCGAGTTCAGCTTTGTTCCTGTTTAACTTACCATCCGATGGGGTTTGTTATTCACAGGAAAATAAGCAGCTCTGGCCTGGGGCACCTATTTGAAGAGCAAGTTTGTCTGGGGTCCTCCATGTTCCTCTTTCAGAGCCCCCAGCCCTCAGTCTGCACCAGGAGCACATCCTTCTTCTTCCCACTCTCCTCCCTCTCCCACCTTTCCACACAATACGTGTCATTGAAATATCTTGACACTTATCAAAGGTCATGTCTGGGAAGAGAGGGAACTAAATCATGTAAAAGGGTAAGGCACAGCCTCATCTCGCGATTCTTAGGACTAAAGCTCTAAAAGCCCCGTCCTGAGCCAGCCAAGATGATTCCTGCTTGAGAGAACTCTCCCCGCGCACTGCATATGTCTGCAGGCCTTCCTCCCTTCCTCAGGGCCCGGCTCCCTGTGCACACCGGGTCACCGTCAAGGCGAGAGGCTGGATGCTCTTACCTATTCTCAAAGTGTACACTGGAGAGTTTAGCTCCTTAGCACCGCCTTGGGGATTCCTGCTGAAAGCATATTCACGGGAACCTGCTTTCCGATACTTCCAGTGAAGCTTCCTTACCTGGGGTCTGGTAAGACACAGGTCCACCGAGTGCCCCCCAGGCTGCAAGCCGGAGCCAGCCGTTATGGCCACTGAACATGTAGTTCTCTTTTAGCCCATTTGTCACCCCAAGCCAGACACCAGAAACCTGGGTTGTGTGTCTTAGGTCGCAACTTGGGGTCCTGGAGAGGTCCCACAAGCTGAGTGCCTCCAAGCTCTGGTTTCTGGGGTCCCGGGTAGGCAGCTTGGCTAGCGGATGGCCTCCTACATGTACCTTCGAGCCTTTCCCGATGAGGAGGGGACAGAGCTGGCTGTCCTCTGACAGTAGCAGCGTGCTCGAGGATATAGGTTTGGGGTCAGAGAACCCGACTTTGGGTCCTGGTTCGGCTGCACCACACCGGTGGGGTGACCCCCGGCCACTTGCTTGTCTACTGTGCTTCACTGGCTCTAAGCCAGGAATGAAGTGGCCGCTAGCCTCTTGTTACAGCTTAGCCCGTAGCGTGGGGGTGTCACGGCCTACCGCTAGGGTGGTGGGGATCAGTAGGCACATCCCTACTTTTCAGAAGCTTCCCACAGCACCTGGCACCTGGCAAGCCCTCCTTAAAAGTAACCGAGGCCCCAAGGTCCACTTTTCTATGCTCCCCTCCACAAGCCCTGTCTTGGTTGTCTTGAAGAAAACATTTCCTTCCTTCGGTGTCCACAGTACGCCCAGTACTTCCACGGAAAGCTTCTCACTTAAGCCACAGAAAGTGAAAGAGCTGTTCCCTAGCTCGTCCACAGATCAGCAACCTGGAGCTGAGAGCCCGGAAGGGGCTTGGAAAGGGCACCACAGCTGCTCCAAAGCTTTGGGGTCCAGCACACCACAAAGAACATGTCCATTCATGCTGAAACCTCTTTCCGAACCTTTCGTGTCACTTGGGCCTGTGGAGAGCTGTCCTTGATTCCAGGAACCAGTCGCCATGTGGCAGGCCCACTGCAGGCTCAGAGTCAAGGGTGCCGAATAGACCAGGGGAGTTGAACTCTGTACTCTCATGAGGCTCTTTCCCACTCGATGCTCTAGGACCCTGGCAATCCCAAGTCCTGCTCGTTTGGCAACCATTGGGTTTGTTGGAGGTGGCATAATGGCGGTTGGTTTCCTTATAAAAAAGGCAATATTTGTTTCTGTTGGGGTGGGTTTTTTTTTTTCTTCTCCCACACTTTAATCTCTTTCTTGCTTATGAAAATAGATGGCCACGGCTATTTGGTAAGCAAATTGATATGTCTATTCTTTGGAGGTGGTAATAGGAGCGGTCAGCCAGATCCCACCACCTCCTCTATGGAAATGGATTTCTGGTTAAAGCTCACTAGGTTGAGGATCTCATTTCCTTTTGAAAAGTTTTTTTTTTTTCTTTACCTTCACAATTGAATTTCCCTCAAGGAAGGATGAACAGAATCAAGTTGGCTAGCTTTGGGCAGGCTTTGGGTTAACAGCCCTGAAACAAGGAAGAAGATGCCATATTCCTAAAAATACCCATGACTGCCTCCTGCACTGAGAGACCACAAACTTACCTCAGATTAGAACCTGGGCTAACCTAGAAGAGAGAAGTGCAGGGAAGGGGCAGAGGCAGACAGAAGGAGAAAGGCGGGTCCAAACCTGAGCAGGAAGTAGGTGTTGGCTTTGAAGAAACTGAAATGGGGGTGACCAAAGTGTGAATCATCAACATGGGTTCTGCAAGTCTGACAGGCAGCTCCAGAGTTCAGCTTAGGGAGTGGAGCTTGGAAAGCCTTTTAAGACCTGTGGCTCCAGCTGCTTGTTCCATAAGAACAACAAGTGACACACCCACAGGCACCCTAAGTGAACCCATTTCTGTGGAAATAAACACAAGCACGTATATATTCGAAAAAAAATCAAGACGTGCGCTCACCAAAATCGTAACAATTTTCTTTCTCTCTGGTTTGCTTGTAGTTCTTGGTTTGGAGAGAATAAACATACATACCATTTTATTTTAACAAAAGCCAAAAACAATCACAAAGGGCAAGATTTGGGAAGGAACAATTTTGTGTAGAAGTTGGACCAAGCGTGTTACATCAGCTACAACATGCATAAGCCTTAGGAGATTTAATGTGTTCAGAAACGTGTCACCTTCCTTTTCTTTCCCCGTTCTTTCCCCCTTCAGTATGCAGAAGCAACTTTGTGAATTTCCCTTCTCAATGGCTTCTCTCACTGACCACATGAATTGTTTAAACAAAAGTCCCCAAAACTATCTTGAATGTGATAAATGTGAAGGTTTATTTTTCAAAAAAATGTGTATCACTATGCAGTACTGGGAAAGAATGCACCCTACCTTAGTCACTGGAGGTTGCACTATTTTTATTAATCTTTTTGTTGTTTACATATTGTTTACATATTCATGCATGTAAGTATACATCTATGTATGTATATATATATATACATATATATTACATCATTACATTCCCCAGGGTTCTCCCTCCACCCCATCTCCCAAGAGCCTTCCTCTCCATCTTCCTATACTCCTCCCTTCCCCAATTTCTCCCTCCCTCCACCCCTCCCGTAGAAGCCTGCCCCAACTCCACTGTCAGTTTATTGTGGGTTTTTCTTGTCTTTTTGTTTGTTATTTCTATGTCCCATCTATAGATGAGATCCTATGGTTTCTGTCTTTTTCTTTCCAACTTATTTCTGCTAATAGGATTCCTTCTGTGTGGGGGTTGCACTTTTAAGAGTGTTCTTAGTGTTACATGTTGGTTCAGCAG
>PVHY01001989.1:27723-41539 GCA_004024945.1 Uropsilus gracilis
CTTCCTCCCTTCCTTCCTTCCTTCCTTCCTTCCTTCCTTTCTGGCTCAGTTAGTTCATGTTTGAAATGTAGAACTGCCCAAGGCAAAAGTATCCTGCAGCTACAGCTAATGTGGGATGGTACCCCCAAAGGGCATTTTAACTCATAAAATGTAGAAACGCCTTAGGTTCAATACACCTTCAAGCAGATTCTCTCCTGGTCGCAGGCTTCCTGGGTACAAAACACTCTTATCAGAACAGCGGATTGTATCACTTTACAGCAGAGGCAAAAGTGAACAGTAGGCTGCTACCTGCTTGCCAGGCTTCTTCGCCCCTTCTCTCTGGCCTGTCTGTGCCCACGGTGAGGAAATCAGGGGTCCTGGCGAATACTACCCCCTGGGCTCCAAAGAAACCCATCCCACCTTTGCAGAAGAACGATGCTTTGCCCCCCCAGATGAAACAATATTGGTAAAACAATATTGAAAAGGTGACCAAGACTTCATATTTCAATGACTTGGGCCTATAAAATGAAACGATGCCTTTGTAGACTATTTGAGGGGCTCATAACGAGTCTCCTGATCTCTGAGAGTAAATAATAAAAGCTGTTTTCCTTGATCGTCCTTTCTAGAGCAGCGTGGATCTTGGCAGGAGGTTTAATTCCATGCCAGGCTGCTTCTTAGTCTCCCTGCCTCCCTGCTCCCCTGCCAGAGTGGGCCCATCAGAGGGGACCAGTGACAAGTGCCTGTTAGTGATTGGACAGGGTCACTGGGCCACCACCTCCACCCAGACAAAACAATGCCTGTGCTGCGATTTCCTGATGGAGAGTGATATATAGGATGCAAATAATTCCTTCTAGAGGGATTGTGAGAGATGGTGCCTCCGAACAAAAAACGTTTGCTTAGCGCCTGAGAGTCAAAGTTAAGGACCCACCACTCGCAGGTTCCATCAAGATAAGGTGAGTACAGTTAGCTGCCTTCAGGTTATCAACAGACATAAAAAGAGTCATCACTGGGTAGCAACTCCAAGTAACTATGTGATTTCACAAAGCAAGAATGTAAGAATGTTCATCTCTTGCAGCTTCCCGTTTAGCATGACTTCTTTTCAGTAGCAGACTAAGGGTTGAAGCAACAACCTTAGTAGAACCAGAACGTTGTTGTGCTTATTTTCCAGAGATAACTTAAGTTCGAATGTTTCACACAATGTTGGAAGGAAAAGCAGGAGTGTTTTTAGTTTATAAGGACCGATGACTTTCAATTCTTGTAAATCTCTCTTGATAGCAAGTTTTAAAAAGGTTCTAGTCTCAGAAATGTTTGAAAATTGTATCCATGTTCTTTATGTTAAAGATCTGACTGTGAATAGGGGGAGTGGGCACTATTTACAATTAAGTCTCAGTGGTTTGGAAACTTAGTCAAAACACTGGCTGCGTTTATAGAGAGACATTTCAGTTGACCAATAACTTCACACAGGGTGGTTTGTCTGGATTTGATTTTTTTTAATTTGAATTTTTAAAATTTTGATTATATTGAATTCATCTCAACAAATTCCTATAGAATGTGAGGGACTAAGGAGAATTTTGAAAGGCTGGGCACAGTGGCACATGCCTTTACTCGCAGCCTACGGAGTGAGGCTGAGGCTGAGAATTGCTTGAGTCCATGGGTTCAAGACCCACCCGGGCAACATAGTGAGACCTAGTCTCAAAAAAGATCTGGGTGTGGTGGTGCTGTAATCCCAGCTACCTGGGAAGCTGAGGCTGGGGATCGTTTGAATCCGTGGTACCCCGGGCAATGTGAGTCTGCGGTTCCTTGGGCCACAAAGCAAGAGCTAGTCTCAAAGAAAAAAATAAAAGGAGAATTTTGATAAGGTGCTTTGGAGGGTAGTAGAAATGGTGACGGTATGAACTAGATATAAATAAAATGCATAAAATGCTATAAAAAATGAACACACTTACAAAAATCAAAGCCAAGATAATAAAAAAGTATGTGTGTATAAAAGACTCTGTAGACTTTCCTCTATCATCCTAAATCTATCTCATTAAGAAATTATATTATTTACAATACCTCTGAATGAGAAATAGTGATATATAATTATATAAGCTATATTATAAAAGCTAGCTAATGACTGTAAGCACTCATTTTCATGATTTTATTTTGTCTAGGACGACAATATGAATACAAAATCCATTCTAGAAGAGCTTCTTCTCAAAAGGTCACAGCAAAAGAAGAAAATGTCACCAAATAACTACAAAGAGCGGCTTTTTGTTTTGACTAAAACTAACCTCTCCTACTATGAATACGACAAAATGGTAAGGACCTGTGTTTCCCCTTGTTTCCACGCTCCTTCTTTTCTTTACATCTTCCCTTGATTGAAGTGGGAGAATCTCAGATTTTTTAGCTTACACAGGGGAGATCAATATCATCTGCTTAGTCAGTGTCTTTTCTTAACCAGGTATGATTCATTAAAGATAAAGAAACAAAGCCAAACCAAACCAAACAAACGCCTAGGGATTTTGACAACAGAGTAATGGTCAGCAGAGGGGAAGAGGGTAGGGGAGGGTGAAAACTGAACAGGGGGCAACTGTAGGGTGGTGGGTGGAAATTAGCCTTCCGGGGACGATGGTAAAGTTGTCCACACAGACCTCACAGGAGAAAGCGCACACCTGAAATTTGCACACTGCTCTAAACCAATGTGACTTCCCAAAAGAAAAAGACATGGATGTTAAAAAACATTGGTTAGCTGTACTAAGACGAACTGTGACTTTCGAACAGCTGTTCTCCACAGAGGGTGATTTGCCCCCCACCCCGATCATTTGATTATGGCCTGGGTCCTTTCAGTTATCATAATTCATGTAGAGGGGGAGGAAGCTGGCATCTTCCAGGCAGAGTGAGGGGGTGCTGTTGAACACCCCAGTTCGGCACACCCCACCCTAAGTAACTACTTGACTCCAAATGATGTCGAAGAACAGAAAACGCAGTGCTGGGAATAAGACAGCTCTCTGTCAGTCGAGAATTCCATCATATTAGATATACTGTCATACATAGAAACACAATGAAGAGGCTTCAAGGAGTTAAAATGTGATTTTCTAAGCCGGTTCCAGTGGAGGGCACCTGTAATCCCAGCTACCTGGGAGACTGAGGCTGGGGATCACTTGAGTCCACAGGATCGGTACTACCCTGAGCAACATAGTGAGACCTGGTCTCAAAAAATATATATTTTTTTCTGGAGTAGACTAACAACATGGCAGGTGTTTTATTTTTATTTTTTATTATTTATTTGCTTGTTTGTTTGTTTATTTTGAGACGAGGTCTTGCTATTTTTGCCTGTGGAACTGCAGGTTCATGTTCCCCGGGGTACCGCAGACTCAAGCAATCCCCAGCCTCAGCTTCCCAGGTAGCTGGGATTACAGGCACATGCCACCATGCCCAGCTATTTTTAGGGGACTAGGTCTCACTATGTTGCCCTGGGCAGGTCTCAAACTGCGATCTCCAGTCCAAGCCATGCTCCATAGGCTGGCACTTGCAGGCACGCGCCTCCGTGCCCGGCTGGCAGGTGCTTTTAAACGTCTCAAGCTGATCAGGCAAAAAATTGCCCGGTGCTGCTTAAACACTTCCTTTGGGAGGCATATCTGAGCTGACATCCACATTCGAGAAATGCTTTCTGTCATCACTGGCTTCCAGTTATTCAGGGATCACCTCTGAGACCGGGAGATGGGATGGAGGTGATTCCCGCATGCCCATCCCATCCCCCAGTCGCCCTCCCCAGCATGACCTTAACTTGATGTTCCCCTCTGACACCGCTGTGCGTCACATGTAGTAGGCTCTGTTTGCTTTTTAATTCAGAAAAGAGGGAGCCGAAAAGGAATGATCGAGATTAAGAAAATCAGATGTGTGGAGAAAGTCAATCTGGAGGAACAAACCCCTGTGGAGAGACAGTACCCATTCCAGGTAAGGGGGCAAGCGTCATGGGATGAGTGGGCACCTGGGCTAGATCATGATGATGCAGAATGATTGCCAAAGTCAGTGTCAACGCTGGCAACTTTGGGAGCTGGGCAGCTCGCTAGAGTTCCCTGCACCAATCTGCCCTCCCTAGTGGGGGTGACAGGCAGAGCGCTTGTAAGCCACGAAGGCCCGGCCTGCCTTTGCGTCTGGCCATCTCTCTCATCAGACATTGCTGTGCATGTACATGTCTTCCAAAGTGGGAAACCCACTAGAAGGAATAAAGAACCCCCCAGCCCCAAAGCATTTCCACATCCTCAGACCCCAGGGAGGGTAGGAGTGAGATGAGGGTTACCAGAGTCCACGGCCCTCAGGAAGCAGAAGCTACACTCCTTCCCTCAAGAGGTCAAGGGGATTTTTCTCCTGTGGTGGCACTCAGGTGGGAAGCTCAGCAGCATTTAGCCCAGCAAACCCGGGAAGGATAGTGACACAAAGCACAGCAGGTGTCCCTGTAGGTGAGGTCGTGCAGCCCACATGGACTTGGAGCACCCTCAGGACTGAAGTCACCCTGTGAAAGAGGGACAGAGATGAACCTGGCAAGACGAGCAGGGGCTCATCACAAAAGGCTTTGCACAGCTCACCAAGGAGGTTTCTGTAAAATGATGGGCGTAGGGTTGCAAGAAAGGATGAACGAGAGAGATTGTCATAGTCTGGAGGCTGTGGGCTGTCAGAAGTATGACTGGTAGCAACTTTAAGGTAAATTACAAGGCCTTTTATAGGGTCTAGGCAAGGGGGGAAAAGGTGGCCAAGAGAATGTTTTATAACCAATTAACTAGGGAGACTAATGGCTAGGGTACAATAAAATTGGGTGAAACCTTATTTCCCAGAGATAGTGTTAGGCAGGGGATTCACCCATAAATTTGTTGGTAGCTCTCAAAGAATTTTTTTTTTTGAGACTAGGTCTCTCTATTTTTGCCTGTGGAATGGCAGGCTCATGTTGCCCCGTGTCTGTGGTACTCAAGCAATCCCCAGCCTCAGCTTCCCAGGTAGCTGGGATTACAGGCGCGCACCACCATGCCCAGCTATATATTTTTGGAACTAGGTCTCGCTATGTGCCCCCGACGGGACTTGAACCTCCATCCTTGGCCCCGGCCACGGCTTACAGGCATGCACCACCCTGCCCGGTCTCAAAGAATGTTTTTTAAGGTAAACATTGGAGGAATGCGCTCTGCTCTCCGGACGTCCTTCATGCCAATCCTGTCTTCAGTGTTCTGAAGGCATATAAGATAGTGAAATGAAGTATTCCTCATTTCACAGCATGAGTCCAGTCCAGACTCAGCTGGCAGCCTCTGACAGGTTTCGTTTTACCTTAAAGGATTTTAAACAAGGGCTGGAGAGGGTGCCTGCCGTACCCCTTGGAAGTGGGGCCGGCTCATCTGTGCCCTACTTTGACTCCATTGTAAAGACTCATCTTCCTGGTCTAAAGGCAGATGGTCCTTGGAAGGTCAGAGGAGCCAACACTAGTATGAGGGAGCTGTGGCCAAGCTAAAATGAAGTAACGCAGTGGCTGAACGACCCCTGTTTCCATGTGTAGAAACAACATCCTTGGGAGAACACAGGGAAGCACGGAGCACTAGAAGATGCCTCCAGTTCCAATCCAGAGGCATCAAGGACTCCAGGACCTCAGTGCTCCCAGTGCTCTCAGTGCTCACCTTCTTGTGGCCAGAGCCGAATGCTCTCTTGCTCCTTCATTTGCAAAATGGGTGTAGTCACATATTCTCAGAGTTGAAATAAGATTAGATATTAAAGTGACTAGGCAAGAAGCCAGCATTCCTAGTGTTTATCCGCAGGACTGAATAAAGACAAGGCTCCAGGGAAGTCCTCTTCAAATGCGTAGGTGAATATTTCAAGGATTCAGAATATGGCGTGTGTTCCAGAGGTGGCAGTCTCTCGAGGCAGGTCAGCCTCTCCAATAACGCCATTGGAAATAGAAGAAAAGACACAATTTTCGCTAGGGACTTGCTGGGTGGGCAGGACCCATGGGGAAAAGACAACATGAAATCATATTTTTGCTACATGGAAACACTTCTATCAGTGAACTACCTAACGATCTGAGTGTGGAAATCAGCAAGGACGGCGTAACCAAAGACAAGGCTGTTCCATCCCTAGAGAACAGAATAGTGTTAAGAACAGAATGGAGACCTATTGCCAAAGGGCCAAGGCGGGTTGGGTACTGGGTAGGCAGATGACCCAGAACATCTTAAGAGAACTGCAAAGCTCAACATGTTTAAAGCTTATAAATCTCCCTGGCCCCTGGCACCCCTGCTGACACCACAATAGTCCCTGTCATGCATGCATGACGTGACATGTCAGATGCATTGTTACTGTCACTTTTCGATGTGTGAGGTGCCTGGGCTAAAACAGACCGAGGGCGCAGGATAAATATAACTGGATATTTTTGTCTAATTCCAGAGCTAACAAGTCATAGGAAAGCAAAGTCAGCATTTCCTTTGGAGAGCAGAAAATCTACCATTGCACTGTGCTGCGACTCTCTCTCACTACACCAACTCTTTCCTCTCCAGATAGTCTACAAAGATGGCCTCCTCTATGTCTACGCCTCGAACGAAGAGAGCCGAAGTCAGTGGCTGAAAGCATTACAGAAAGGTAATTTGAAATTTCGTAAAGGGCAGTGACGAATCGTTTTTTGAGACTTGGTGGTAGAAGGACCTGGCAGGGGAAGGAACCGAATGCCGGGAGAAAGTAGCCTCATTTGCCTGCCAGCCTCGGACAGTGCCTCCTGCTCATCCTCATTTTGCATTGTCTTTGTGACTTAGAGGAAGCGGATAAGGGTCGGATTCCCAGATCGAATTCCCTTCCTGCCCACTGCACAGGTGGCTATTGTGCTTCCCCAGCCACCGCACGCCTCTCCCAGGGCAAAGTCAAGGTCCACATGGTGCTGCGTCAGGTCCTGGACTACCGGCCTCTGGGTGTTTACAGAAAGTTCTGGCTAATAGTAGTTCCCGTCATCTGCCAGCTGCTGTGCCAAGAACTCGTAAAACACTATGCAACCCTCTCCTCAGAGATAAAGAAAGGGTGAATGTTCACCATTGTCAGTCACGTGATGGTCCAGAGGCCTGGCCAGTCTCGCCCATGTAATCACGGAGAACACAGCATTCTGTCACAAATCCAGCTCGGTACCCTGGTCAGTAGAACAGCTAGGAGAGCTGGGGACATGTGGTAGGTTTTCTTCAGTGACACTAGCCTGGTAACCCCTTGGGCAGAAGAGAGAAGGGTTGTGCGTGCGCCAGCGCTGTGGCAGTTCTTCCCGAAGTGTGTGTTTCAGAGGTGGCTCATGGTGCGAGGGCCATCTTTAGCTTCAATGGCTCAGATGGCTCTCCTGGTGGACTCTCGGGGGCCCACTCCCAGATGGGGCCAGATTTTCTTTAAGCTTCTGACGAAAGGTCTTGCTCAGCACTTTCAGTTGCACCCTAGACAGTCACCCACTCCACTCCCTTGTGAATACTTTGTACACACGGGCTTGCCCTTTGCACCACAGGACCGAGCAGCTGCCATCAGCCTGCCCCAGCAAGAAGAGCCTCCTTCTCGGACAAACCCACCTCAAAGTCACAAGAGAGGGACATTCTTGGATTCTTCTTTGCTCTGTCAGCTGATGAAAACCTTGATCGGCTTCAGGGTCACTTTCCTGACCTGGGAAATGGGGGTCCATGTTGCTTTTCCCCTAGGGGAGTGATGTCCCCAAATATGTCAACATATCCTACATGCCAACATGCATCACTGAGGCTGTTGCAGGGCGCAGGCAGAGCCCTGAGGTACAGCTTCCCAGTCTCCTTTGGGGGCACTTCTTGAGGGCGGTGGCATGTGGACACTGCCTGGGTACAGGTATTGTCCTTTGTGTGTCCTTCAGGAACTATCTATGGAAAGCAGGTTTGGGTGGGTGTGGGGTGGCGCATGTGAGGACAGATGGAGCTTAAGAGCAGCGAGAAGCAAAAGTGAATCATTTAGTCCTTCATAAAACTGGGGCAAGACCCTCTTGGGCTGCAGAGGAAGCCATTGGTCAGCAGCGCTCGGGATGCAGGTGAACAGCCCCCAAAGAGCTGATGAAGCAAGTAGTCTTCCTTTCTCATAGTCATGAGCACAAGGTAGGCGCCTGGGACTAGTGCTGCCACAAAATAAATGATGGGGCCCCTACCCCCGCCCAGTCTCTCAGAGAGTCCATGGGCTTCCTTAGAAGCTTCTTGCTCTTGTCTCATTGGCTGGAAACACAGTTAGATTCCGTCCCCTATAAAGTTTCACTGGGTTATAGCGACCCCTGCTTCTTTGTGTCCATTTTTTTGAAATCGTCAAAAGGGGCAGAAGCCGCCAACCAGCAGGCCACAGGGAAAAAGTGGCATTTTTAAAATGCGACTTCTGCCACCCAGTTTCTTACCAGATTCATACCACCTGCGCACACAGCAGTTGCTAAAGTCACAGTGCAATTTTAAAAACAGGGTTTTATTTACAAGGGTATTCAACAGGGAAAACAAAAGGTCCTTCATGCCACAAGTGGTCAGTTATTTTACCCCAAGTACCGTTTAGTCCAAAGGTCCCAAACACATATCGAAGACACCCTGCTAAGTCCAGTCTTTCTCCAGCATCTTCTCTTTGCTTCTTCTTTCTCCAGTGTTCTGAGATGCTCTACTTCTCCAAGGTTCTTCAAACTTTTCCAACAGATGCTGATGTAAACTCAGCTTTCCAAATATGCCACCTTGCTGCAGTGGCATATTTCCTTTACCAGGCCCGCTTTCTGTGTCATCTGACCAAATTCACCAGGCCTGCCCTCAGCAGCCCCTGGTCACCCCCAGTCTGCCATTCTCGCACCCAGCTCCACATCAGCTAATTCTCTGCCAGTCACTCTCCCACCATGGCTCCTTGCCACCTCCAGCTCACTCTTCCCAGGGGCTTCCCCTGGCCAGGCCACAAGGGCCTGTTCTCTCAGCCCACATAGTCGTCTCCTCTACCTTACTCTTCACCAGTCCTTTTTATCTGCCCTTTTCCTGCTTCTCAATTCTTCTCATGGGTGTTTCTCTCAGACGCCACCCACCAGGGCATTTTGGCACCCATGCAATTTTCAACTGCGTCACTACCCTGTATCAATTTGACTCAGGAATGATAAACCAAGGTGGATGTTGGAGATGTAGACTTTTCCAGATGGTGAGCTACACTTGGCAGGCTTGCACAGATTCAGTGGCAACTTAAGGAGTATTGGCTACAGAGGTTCTCAGTTCAGCTGACCAGATGTGGAGACAAGGTCGTCTTCTTTCTAAAAATCAGCACTGAAGGGGGATGCCAGGGACGCTGGCAACTGTGCGTCAGAATGGAGTAGGCGTATGTCAGGGCTGAGTCTCAAACAGCTGTCTAGTGGTCTGTGAACATGAGTCAGCTCTGCTCCCTCTCTGCACCTCAGTTTACCTAACTCTGTCAGCCATGATGACTCGAGCCTCCCCCCTGCCCCTGACCTGCCTGAGGTTGTTGAATAGATCACATGAGGTGATCTGTGTGGGGTGGGGAAGAGATCAGAGAGTCCAAGCACATATCAATACATGAATTCCTCCTCTTGTCTCTAATACACAGTGGAGTTTGAGACTTGGACTTTTGGTTTGGTTGGACAAGAATTAGTTCCCTGGGAAACTAAGACCATGTAGCAGGGGCTTAGAGAGCAGGAAAGCAAGCGCTGTGCCCAAAGAATTGTGGTGGTGATTTGGGACCCAAATCAGAAACTGGTGTTTTGTAACCATGCCTCTTTCTGGGATTTCTGTAATAATCTCCATGAAATTCTCATGAATTGGTGTTAATGCTTTTTAATCGCCAGGGTTTTTAGCTTGGGTGAGCCCAGGTATCCCAAGGGATCCCACTGTCCACTGCACACCTGCTCTGGGCCAGAGCACCGATCAAGTGCCTGCTGTACCTTCTCTCACGTCACCCCAGTGATGTGGCAGCACAGTTGCGGTTGTCCCCAAGCACTCCCTGAGCCAGGGTTGTGCAGGGCGCTCAGAATTCTCCTGGGGCCAAAGTAAGGAACACTCAAGGTGAAACTCTGGAAGGAAATAATTGATAGCCCACATAGAACCAGCCCTCCCCAGTGAAGGATCTTTCTTGAATTATTCTCTACTGACCTTGTAGGCTTCTTTGCTATACTTGGGGCAGACACAGTCTCACATGCCACTGTTAGCATTTCATGGCTTTGGATTAAACATTGCTCAAGTCCCATGACTTTTTCTAAAATAGGTGCATCTTCTAGAAAAGTCATCCCATAAGCTGTTCAGTCCTCCATGCAAAGACACGAAAGCCAAAGAAGGAATGAGAAACTGGTCTGGGTCAAGGGGTACTAGGTGGCAAAACGCTGTATGTGATTTTGGACTGGATCCTCTATCAGGACGATGAGTGACACGAGTGATATGATGGGAACAATTGGAAAAAATTGAATATGAAATATAGAGTAAGGAATTATAGTGCATCAGTGGTAAGTTTTTTGAATTGCATCTTCGACTTATGGGTCTGGAAGGCAATGTCTTTCTAACAGTATTTACCTGCTGGAGTATTTTTGAGTGACATGATTTAGGTTACAATGTCTACAACTTACCCTCAAATGGTCAAGCAAAGCATACGAATGCTAAAAAAAGTCAATAATTGTATGTACAGAGACAGAAAGAGGTAGAGAAAATGGGGCAAACAGTTAAACATGCATGAATCTGGCTAAAGGAGACCCAGGCATTGGTTGTATTATTCTTGCAACTTTTCCTGTATGAAATGTTTCAAAATTAAAACCAGAGGGAGAAAGCGTATGTTTATTAGGAATATATGGTATGTCATACAGTTAATATATATATATATATATATATTCCCCCCTCAGATTGAGTCCTAGCCTCCAATCTCCTTCTGCCATAACAGCAGACCAAGGGCCACAACCCATTTCCTTCCTTCACAGGTGTATTTCTAACAGCCTAGTACCCCGAGAACGTGTATATGCCTTTTCTCTAGTCTCATTTGATGCGGATGCCAGTTACTGCACTGTTCTCACTGTAGGTGTGGCCAGGCTTTTCTTTGGGGGCTTATTACCTTCCAGGTGAAAGGGAGACAGCCTTCAGAAATGGTTTGCTCTGACCCCGGCTGCTGGCAAAGTGAGATTGTCATTGTTTGGGGACAACAGACTTACAAATGTGTCTCTTCTCTCGGGCCAACGTTTGTTCATGCCATGTCTTCTTCCTGCCTGCTCTCCAGAGATCAGGGGCAACCCGCAGCTGCTGATCAAGTACCACAGTGGCTTCTTCGTGGACGGGAAGTTCCTGTGCTGCCAGCAGAGCTGCAAAGCGGCCCCGGGCTGTACCCTCTGGGAAGCATGTAATGTCACTCTCTGCTGGGCGGGACCTGGGTGGGGGATGGTGCCCCGGCTGGCAAATGTGCCAGCCGCCACAACAGCTCACCAGTTCAGGAAAACATGAGGTACCAGATTCGGTTGGTATCTTGAAAATCCAGCCTTGACGGTGCAAGCCAGGGCCCACGGAATTGTGGGTATTCGAATAAGAACAATATTAGCATCTCACAATCTGTCATATCAGGAGAAATAGTTTCTCACTTGGAATCATAAAGCAAACCAGGAGCTCTTTGTTTCCTCCTATAAATCTTCCTGCTTTCAGCTAAACTCCAGGTCCGTGAAAAATGGGGTGAGTTTATCACCAAGATGCATACACTGAATCCATAAGCGAAAAAAAGGCAAGATCGTTTTAAACACAGGCCAAAGGATAGGGCTGAAATAACCCTTTTCATTCCCACATCTACCAAAAGGAAGGACGGCTGAGGGGAGCAGGTGGCCATTCTGACTGACTTCTTCATAGCATCAGGGAAGGTCGTGAAGGCTTTGCTTGAAGTACACTTGCTTGCTTTCCAGAGTGATGGCAGCAGGGGACTCTGTTTGACACTTGGGCTAGGGAGAGGGGCGAGAGCCCAGTGAGCAGCTTGGCAGGGATCATGGAAGGGAAAAATGAGGCTGTTTACAGCTCATGTGGGTCACGGGGCTGCCTGAGACACAGCAGAAACTCATCATGGCTCACAAGCTTGGTTGACAGTGTCCATGAATGGAAAGGGAAACTTATTTTGGTGACAGTTTTTCCAGGCTGGACCAAATATCCTTGGATTCCCATGACTTGGAGGAATTGAGTGCGAGCTGCACGATAAGTCTCTTGGGCTGCAAAACCCACAGGGACGTGAAGCATTCTACAAACTCACCGCCTCAGAGCACTGACGCGGGAGCCTGTCCGTGTAGACCTGGCCTCCATCATGAGGCCCTGAGGAAGCGTGTCTCCTTACGGTAGCACTCACCTCCTGGGATTCTATCTGTGCTGTCGTCATTACTCAGAAGGCCCGATTCCAGCTCTGCCCCTGCCCTATCCTTTGGGGAGGAGCTTGGGAATATTGTCCCTGGCGCTCCATGGTGACTGCCATGCTCTCCGGGAGCCATGGACTCTTGGTCAGCCTCTGAAATTTTCAGAACACAGATGGGACCACAGGTGAAAATTTCAGAACACAGGTGAGGGTCCGTATTGTGTATCTGCTCAAATACCATCGGTTCCCCTGGCCTCTCGACCGGACACAGTCACCAAGAAGGAACAGCTGAGAGCCTTTGCTGCTTCTGCCTCCAAACTGCCCCGATCACCTTCCCAGGGTCCACGGCCTACATGCTATCCGTATGGCCCGGTTCGTCCGAGCCAGGCTCCCGCGGCTGGTGAGCTGGCCAACTTGTTAAAAGCCTACCCAGCACTGTCAGGAATGTTCCAGCTTGGTCCATACACCAGCCCCGCTGCACCCAAGGCTTTACAAGTCAGTCTGACCACCCATCTTTACCAGGAAGGAGAAAAAAATCGACATGATCATAGGCTAGAAAATAAGACTGCGATAGATCTGCCTGCTTAGTCATCAGTCATCTGTAAGTGTTTTGTATGAGCCCATCGAGAGGAATTAGATATGGATTCTGGTCTGTACGGCCCCAGGAACTACCTTTAAGAGTACATCCATGACGAGGCAGACATGAGGCAGAAATGAACAGTTTCTAGGGTTTAGAGGGACCTGGGATTTTTGTCCACCGGTGGGAGGATGCTGCTCATCAACCATAGCGCAGCAGCGTCTAGGTGGGGGTTACCCCGGAAAACAACAGAATCACTCCTGATGCACCGCAACTCACGCAGTCTGGAGTGTTGCTCACGCAGACCAGTTCCTTCTTCTGACTCCTGACACTGGGTGCTTTGCTCTTATTTCAAGTTCCTTCTGACGTTACCTGGTTTCACTTTTCAGATGCGGATCTGCACGTTGCAACCAACGAGGAGCGAAGCAGTGTTCCCAGCTCGAGAGACAAGCCGGTACGTCAACAGCTAAGGTTGCTCACAGTCGGAGATAAACCAAGAGTCCAGATCCACGACGAGAGAATGTGGGCTCCGTCAGTCTGCGCGGCAGAGGGGCTTCGCGTGAGCTTCGGCCCGTAGCTGCGCCGTATCAGGCAGCGCATTCAGACAGGGGACCAGTTTACCGTTGTATGTTTTCACACCGAGCAACTGAGTCTTGTCACCTGCGGGCACAGAGCCAGTCACCACCAATGGGTGTCCGCGGGAGCCCGCTGTGACCTGCTCTTCCCCCCACCAGCTGCCTGGCACGGGCCTTAGCCAAGTGTCCTGGGGAGAGGATGGGCTCCAGGGCTCCAGCACAAGCATTCTGTGGCTTCACACCCCTTCCAACCCACCTGCTGGGCATCCTTCCAGCTCAGACTCTCCCCCTGCAGGTAGCTGAGGTCTGCCTGGTCTGCTGCCTGCCTTGGGGGAGGGGTCATGGCAAAGCCCATGATCTTGACCTTCTGTAGGTG
>PVHY01001989.1:41639-139007 GCA_004024945.1 Uropsilus gracilis
CTGCCTCCCTGCCTCCCTCCCTCCCTCCCTCCCTGCCTCCCTGCCTCCCTCCCTCCCTGCCTCCCTCCCTCCCTCCCTCATTCCATCCTTCCTTCCTTTGTCTAAGAACCACTACTAGGAATTGCTTATCAGCAGTGTGGACCCGAATCTGACCTCCTCACTGTCCCTCACCCTTGCCCACCACAGCTGAAGATTCCTCGAGCTGTTCCTACTCTCAAAGTAGATGAACCATCTCCAGCCCACAACAGCCAGCCCAAGGCCCAGCCCGGCTCCCAGCCGCACACCCACGGGCAGCACGCTCCCAAAGAGAACAGCACTGACCGGCGGCATCTACGAAAGCCCAAAAGGTAACCCAGCTTCTAGTCAGGCTGGTCAGGACAAGGGGACACAGCCTGGCCACACCGGCCTGGCTGCGAGAGGACTGTCCTCTTAGGAAATGTCCAGTGTTTGAGCCAGAGCCTGGGGAAGCGGAGGCCCCGCTGGGACTGTGCTATCTCCATAGCTAGGCACAGCTTGAGCGTGATTATTTCTTCTTCCTTCTTTCCCTGCCCCCAAATAGCCCCACCTTCCGGAACACCCAGTCTTTCAAAGAGAGGTTTTATGTGAGCATGCTTGGAGGGGATTTGCTTCTGTCAGGCGTTTCCACGTCACTGGATGATGATGAGTGACTCTTAAGCTGGGCAGTGGTGGCACCTCAGGACAGATTCCTCATCTCTCCTGATGCGATTCGTTTTCTTCTGTGTTTAAGCCCAAAGGGGCTACCCAAAGCCAGAGGGGAAAGGACCTAAACTGTATCTGTCTGGTGTCTGACGCCAGGCTGACCCCGTACTTGGATATCAGTCAGCACTGGATTGAACTGAGAGATGACCATGGAGAAAGGACCGGTGGCTACCACCCACCTCACGCTTCCCCCAAACCCCCATTCACTGTCCGACAAGGCTCACCCAGTAGTCAGCATCCCTCTGACACACCACGCAGCTCCTTTCTTTGTTTCACTCCCATGTCCTTGTTTTAGTCTTCCCATCCTCACCATTTTTCCCAAAGCAAACACCTCACTCTACCACTGAGACAGCTACAGGGCCACAGGAACCTGACAAATGTGACTGGGTGCTGATTGTTGTTTTCAGTGTAAGAAGTAGGGAGACCTTTCCTTCAGGGGGAGCCAGAGCCCCAGTATGCGCATTGATCCCTGCTGCCTGAGGTGGGGTGAGGGGATTCACATTTACTTGTCTGCAGCTGCAGCCCAGGGTCTTGTGGCAGGAGACCATCCAAAGCCCAGCTCCAAGCAGAATGCAAGTGCGCCAACTTCGCCCCAGGCCTCCTCCCTGCCAGAAGCGCAGAGGGTGGGGGGAAGGTGTGTGGTGAAGGTGGCTGGTTGCCAAATAAGCAGTCAGATCCGTTGGTTCGCATGTGATTCGGCAGGTCCACCAACTCAAAGACTGCCAGAGCCTCCCTTCATACAGGCTTCTTCTTCCTCTTCTTCTTCTTTTTTTTTGCATTGATTGTGATTTTCTTAAAACATTTCATCCCATCACAGTTTCTCTTGGTGACTGAATCTTTGATGCCCCCTTAGATTTTATATTCAAGATTCAGTGCCAACCTGGAATTTTCCCTAGGCCTTCAGAAAGTTATTCTTTGCACCGCTTGATTAATCACTTCGCATGAGCAACATCGTGTCTGTGAGGAAAGGATGATAACTACTCAGAGGTCTCCGTGGAGCTTGAATTGGAAGAACGCAGCCACTGATACTGGCTCCCATAGCAGGGAACTCTTTCAGCCGCCTTCTATCATTCACATCCTCTTTGCCTGAGTGGCTCTTGAATCTCTATTTTTTCTGAGGAGCAAAATAATCCATGCAGATTCTCCGGTGTGCGTTCCTCCAACATGTCTTCCTGCACATGCCACCATAGGCACAGAATTGCCCGCAGGTTCTCACTGCTTTTCCCTTGTGCCCTGTTTTGGCTCCATTTGTATACATGAGGATGTACTTCATTTTTTAACGGAAAAGATGTTACATTGTGATAAAACGCATCCCACATAACAGAAAATGGACTATCTTCGTGGAGTTTACAGCTGGATCATGTTGCTACATTCAAATTCTCATGCAGCCTACACAATACTGTTAAAATCTACACAGTAGTCCATCCCATGGCTAAACCTAAGAGACGCGCTACTGACGGCCTTGTCCCTCAGAACGAGAACGTTAATAAGCTAAACGCCTCAGTAAGACTCGATAAAGGAGACTCGCTGACCGCATGAACACGGGGTGGTTGAGGTGAAAAAAAAAACATGAAACTTTGGAAGGGTTTGGCATTCAGGGTGCATCGCACGTTCATTTCATTAGGCTCACTTGCAAGGCACTGCCCAGGGACAATAGCTAAGTAAGAAATGTGGCCCAGAATGCAAACAGCTCTGGGTCTATGTAAAAACATCACCTGTAGGTGCACACTAAGCTGTTCTGAATGAAAATAAGCCACATAAGGTGTATATATAAAAGAAGAAAGCCAAATAAACTGCAGAGTGCTTGCAAGCGTTTTCTCTTGATTCCCTGGGCAAGGGAGCTTGTTGCTAGGAAGTATGGCTTTAAGGAAAAGCCTAGAATCGGAAGGGAACCAGGAAGCGGGTCCTACACTTCAAACGAATGTCCAGCCTTTGTGCTTGGAGAGGCACGCACTTCCTTTTGTTGTGCACAAGTGAAAGAAAATCTAAAATATGATGAAAATCCTGCAGCTCGTCTGTGTCAACATGGAGAAGCTCAGAGTCTTCAAGACTTTAGCTTTGCTCCTTGTAATCCCAACAGCAAGAGGAAATACTTTATTTAGAAATATATAAATGACTGAATGCTTACGTACCTACGAGGAAAATCGGGGCAAGGCTAGTCACGTTACTTAGTGTGTGACGTTCACAATTCGCTTTGGTTTAGGAACGCTCCCAGCACTGCTTTTTATCAGAGCCTACGAAGGCCTAATGTGAGCACGACTCTCACTGTTTCCAAAGCACGTGAGCTGTGTGGCTCAAAGCACGAGGGAAAGCTAGAAGACAAACAACTGCTCTTCTCATGGAACACTGATAAGCCTGCAGCCATGTATGAAAAGATCTCTTCTCTTTTCTAGCAGTGAAGACGGTGCCCGCAGCCACCAAAGGGAAAGAAATGTCAATCACGGCCACTCAAAGATGTCATGGTAAGTCACATGCGGATACGCCTTGACACCAGGATTCCCCCTTCTTCAGGAAAGGAAGCCAAGTTTGTGAGAACTTTGCAACTAGGCTTCTCGCTTAAAGTAAAGAGCAACCCTTGAGTTGATCCGAATCGTTGCTGTGTAGACGCCGGCTCTCTGGGCGCTGGCTGTTCCACGCTGTTCCTGTGGGGCCTGGGTTAGTGGTGTTGACAGGCCTGGCGTCCCTAGGACGGAGACCGCTCACCTCTGAGGAGAGCCCGAGATGTTTGGCTCGATGCCACAGCTCAAGCCGCGGCCTCTTCAGCCTGTTCATGGTCCACGCTTTGGAAAAACGCAGAAGACTCCTCATTCCAGGGGGCTTCTTGGGGGCCTCTCGGAGCAGTCATTAGCCAGGCCTGAGCTCCACCTGCGTTGTTTGTCTTGTTTGCTATTTTCTAGCCAAGCATTTTGTCACAAGGAGCGTCAGCGGTGGTCATGGCTTATGCGTTTTGGAACCACTTTTGTTTCACAGTCTTTCGACTTTTGTATGTTTGGATATTTTCCTCCACTGAGGAACTTGGCCCGAGGAAGCTGTTTCCGCGCAAATCTAGAGCTCGGGTTTTGCTGTTTCGTTTTGTTTTCTTTTTTTGAGACTAGGTCTCGCTATTTTTGCCCATGGAACCGCAGGCTCATGTTGCCCAGGGTACCACGGACTCAAGCCATCCCCAGCTTCAGCTTCCCAGGTAGCTGGGATTACAGGCGCACACCACTATGGCCAGTAGTGTTTTTTGGAAACTAGGTCTCGCTATGTTGCCCCCGGGCGGGACTTGAACCGAGATCCCCGGTCCCAGCCGTGCTCCATAGACTGTTGCTTACAGGCACACGCCACTGTGCCCGGCTCTAGAACTCGCTTTTCGACCCTCCACTTTGCTAGTCTAAATGCTGTCGTGGAGATGGCCGCTCAGGGGCTGATCTTACACGGCTTGTCACTGGGGCGATTTGCTGGTGGTCTTTGTCGTCACGTTGTTTCCTCTCTTCCTCAGGGGATTCCACGAGTCGAACTCATCTGAGGAAGAAGGAAGCCTGGATGACTATGAGTGAGTGTTGAACGTCCTCTGCGTTCCCTTGAAGCGACACACAGGTGTTTTCGTTCTGTTTCTCCTCAGAGGTTCACAGCGCTCGGGAGACTGCACTGGGCGTGCATCACACGTCCACACTCGTGGAATGTTCTGAGCCGTTCATTTGAATGATGAGTGACAGTGAGCTGGGTTGTTACCGACGAAAATATTTTCCCCCAACCTGGATGAGCCAAACTGACCGCACCTGTTCGTTGGCTTCATCCCATATCAGATGTCTTTTTCCTTTCGCTGTGTCTTTGGAGAGGCAGCATAGGAAAAATCTGCTGATGATTTCTTCCCCAGAGGCCTCTGGGCCAGGTACGCCTCAGGCTCCTATTAGCATTGAATCCAGCTTTTGAAGTTATTTATGATGCTGCATTTTACAAGGTAGCACACCAGAGATCTGGAGCATGACAGCATTTATGTTGAGTTTCCTTTTCTTAGGGTGACCTTATCATGTACTATGCAAATGTGGTCACTTTCAAGAGCTTAAAATACTAGCCAGTAATAAAATTATCAATGACTAACTCAAGTGTTACTTATTACAGAATGTATAAAGGCAGAGTCACAAGAGACTTTGCAACTTATCAAGATCAACTCTCACCAGAATTCATACATTGGGATAGCCAAGGTCAAAACAAACTAAGTGACTTGTCCAACGTCATACATCTACTTTTTAGGAAGTTATGTCCAGGACCCAGACATCCAAGCTAGCTGGTCTAAAGCTCTTTTCACTTCATGGCGCTCTCCTGCGTCTGGTACCCCCCCCCCCCATTACCTGATGCAGAGATTATGCTGAGAACCACCTCTGATCCACTCCCACCAAATCCCGAGGCCTCTTCCACCTTGATTTTCAACTATGATGCCCCCCCTTCCCTATCATGTACCTGTTCCTCTTCAGGTGCTATCTTCTCAGAGGAAGGATCTCCCAAGACCCCAAATCCATATCCCATCCCACTCATACCCTGCTCACTTCCTGGGCATCATGGTTGGACAAAGTCAAAAGACTACGGACACTGTTGCTCTCGTATGAGAAACAACTGTGTGGTCTGCTGAACTTCACCTATAAAGCAGGATGTGATGTTCTTGGCCAACTTAGTAAATTCAAAGACTATCACTGGCTCGCCCATGTTATCTCCATGTAACTGCTCTTACCTCCATGTAACATTAGATGTTCATATCTTGCTCTCCCACCAAAAAAAAAATTTTTTTTTAGGAAAGCATTTGCTTGGAAAGTAGATGCTATAAACTGCTGTTATAGGATTGTTAAAAGAAAATGAGAGGGTTGAAGACATCTCTGGCCACTTTGACTTCCTGGCACAGTCTCCCTTGCTCTAATCTCTGCCTCTCATTCAAAATGGCGAAACGCAGAAAGAAAAGACAAGATCCCTAGACATCAGTCCACCTGAAAACACAGATGTGCTGGCCCCACCCCAGGAGCAGAATTGGGTGGTAGAGACTCAGAAATCTGTATTTTCTTCTGTTTTTAAACTGAAGTAGTGTTGATTTGTCACCTTACATGGCTTCAGGTGTTCAGCCTTTTCAATCACCGGCCGCATATATGACATTACGTTCTTGGAAAGCTCCTCAGGTGACTCGCTTACACGGCAGGTATGGAAACCCCTCCTGGAGGCCAGTGTCCCATTGTACAGATGAGAACAGTGAATGACAAGCGATGCGAGTCAAAGTCCTTCCTTCTCACACAGGGCGTTCTTTCCTATTGCAGCTGGTTCGCAGGCAACATCTCCAGGTCCCAGTCTGAACAGTTACTGAGACAAAAGGTAAGTCATCCAGTCTTGAAAATAGGCTCTAAAATTTCTTTCTTTTGTCAGGCCCAGAGGATAACGCACTTCTCCTAGAAACCGTATTGCTGGTTAGATAGTCAAGTGAGCTGAGTATCGGTTGTCCAGTCTCAGGGCTACCAGGTCTGTGACACTTTGGTTGTCATTGTCTATTGCGGTGCAATAAACCACCCCAAATGTAGTGCTTTGAAACAAGAGTTACAACTTCTCACTATTCTGTGAGTCATCTGCCCCCCCCCCACCTTCTGCAGGCCCAGTATAGGGTCAGTCATGTGACTGCAGTTACCTGGGGGGGGGGGTAGGTTTAGCTGAGGCAGTCAACCAGGGTGTTGTAGTTCCCCATGTGGCTTACTTGGGTTTCCTCACAGCTTGGTGATCTCAAGGCAGCGGTCAAAGAGGACAAATCCTGCTATTCTGTGCAAACACTTAAGTCTCTCTTCTGTCATTTGCTCAAGACCCATTGGCCTAATCAAGTCACATGGGCAGGCCAGCGCTCATGGGGGAGGGGACTTTGCTTGGCAATACAGAACCGAGTTAGTGGGGCCGTGGGGTAACGGTCTACTCAGCTGTCTGTGCTCATTAGCACTGAAAACTGAGGACAGCAGCTGCAATGAGAATAAATCTACCTGATTTAGCTACTAATTGGAATGGAATTACCAATAGCAAACTCCTGCCTTACGAAAATGGCATTTTCATATTGTTCAACCTAATAAGACACACCAATTATCTCTTCCAAGGATACTGGTGAAAATGTCACAGCTTGACGACCTCACTCAATATTTTGTCACATTCATGGTTTGTTATCTGTTCGGTCTCAATCTGGCTCTGCTTAGAATTAGCACAAGTTCTTAAGAAAGACAGGTTGAACCCAGAACCTTAACAAACCATTTGGTCTGAAATTTTGGTTTGGTTTTCTAAAACCTTCCAAGAGCACGATACGGTGCTCTGCAGTTTTAAATCCTATTTCTGAAAGATTGAAGCAGTAGGCTGGCATACAAGCTGAGAAAATGATCAGCAACAGCTCAAAATGAACCAGAGAGGAAGAGTTGAAGCCCACAGGGGAAACCTCTCAGGAGACTACGTGAGGAAAGGAGAGTGGGACCTCCCACTTCCTAGATGCCAGGGAAAGCAGTTTTCAATAAACGATGTTTTCTATGCCTTCCACATTTTCTTTCCCTTTCAGGGAAAAGAAGGAGCATTTATGGTTAGAAATTCCAGCCAGGTGGGAATGTACACAGTGTCCTTATTTAGTAAGGCTGTGAAGTAAGTATGATCATCTTGCGCTCATACTCTTTTCAATATGTTGGGCTGTCAGTCATGTTTTGGTATAAGACGCCATCTTTAAACTCTGGGATTTGGTGTTCAAGCATTTCTGTTGAATGTGACCATTTAGTTGCCCTCCCTATTTCCAAGAGGCAGCAGCCGCCTGTTCACAGGAAGCCTCAGCAAAGATTTGTTAAAGAGGTTCCCTTTAATTCCGGATTCCCTTTTAAGCCTAAAAAGAGAGAAATAGTAAGCGAGCTTCTACATCCTTAGCCGTCTGACCTCTGACCTCTTGACCTTGGCCGTCCGCTGCCATGAGAAACCTTCCCCGTGTCTAGGTGTTCCTTAATCTCTGCAGCGGAGTTAGTCTGCAGGAGGTGAGCCTCAATAGCTCCATGCCCTGGTGTGATGGAAGGTTGCGTTTGGAAGCTACAGGTCTGGGTTCCAAGCCCTTCCCGACAACCTCAGCACTTTCTGATGGAGCAAGTTTCCTCAGCCTTTGTGCCTCAACTTCTTTCTCTGGAAAGGGGCCATTACCAAGTGCCGTGGGCGAAGTGAGACCCTTCCCGCCTTGGGTGGGAACGGTGCCTGGCACACCGTAAGCACTTGGAACCTCGATATTGGGGGCAGTCATTCTACCTGTTCTACTGCTCCCCCGAACACCGAGGCTTACGGGACCCCACAGTCCCCTCATGCAAATCGGCACGGCCAGCATCAGAGCCCACCCTCCCCCCCAGAGTTCTCCAAGCCGCTTTCCCGTGGGTGGTGAGCCCTTTCGTTCCTTCCAGTCAGCCTGCACAGCAAATAGGCAAGCTCTTCTTACTCGTCCCAAGCTAATCGATGACTGGCTCGAAGCTGGGCCTTCAACAGCCAAGTGCTCTGCTTTCACACACGTCCCTGTGTTTACACCGATTCCACCCCCACACCCCCCATTGTTTGGGAATCAGAATCCGGCCAATCTGGTCTCGATCAGGACTGCTTCTAAGAACCGTCTCTCCACATGTGTGCCCCCCTCTTAATGCGTGGGTGGACCGGCCGCCCGCCTGGGTGCCTGCTCCGCATGCGTGCACAGCGGCATTTCAGGGGTTCCAAAAGTCCTGTTATTTTGAGAACAGTTTCACAGAGCACTCGCCCCCATTTTGAAATACTAGGAGTGCCCCTAGGCAGTCACGTGGCCCTTCCAGCGTTAGAAGCCACGCCCCCAGCGCACCTCGCGCACCTGGTGCACTGCACACCTCGGAAGAGCCGGGGAGGTCTGGGTGCCGAACCTGACTTCCTAAGTCCTCCTCTTCAAGCTTCTTGACACCAGATTCGGTTTTGCAGGTGACCAGATAGACAAGTCAACAAATAGATGAAGATCGAAATGGAAATAATTCCGGTCAATGAGTACAGAAGCCCTGGTTATGGAAGCCCCTCAACGGGCTAGAGGGGGTGTCACGGCGAGGCCAGGGGCTCATTAGCTGGAGGTAGCAAAGAGGAGCCCCCTGATGCCTTTCTATATTGCAGTTCTAACTAGGCTGGCCTTGCCGTACCTTAGGAGCAGCTTCCTGTGTATCAAGCATGCTGCATGTGTGTGCATCTATGTGTATGCATGTGCATGTATGCACATATTATATATACATGTATTTTATGTATTATGTGTATATATACTCTTATCCAATTTTTATCACGACTGGGTATATGTATTTATATTTATTTTGTATCTATGAATATATTGAATATATTATATATCCTATGCATATATTATCTCATCCAGTGTTTCTCACAACTGGATAGCTAGCATGCAGCAGAACTGAGCTCAGCCTCGTTCTTGGCTGTCATGCTCTCATCTAAACGCTAAGTGTGGATCATCATTCCTCATTTGCCTAAACCAATGGGCATCCGTTCACCCCTCTGCAAAAGTAGAGCAGCAGAAGAAAAGCAGATACTATGTGCAAAAGGTACAAGTTTGCATGAGGGGTTAAAGGACATCCCCTCCCCGCCACTTCATCCCACTTACTGGTTCCCTAAAGCACCTCCTCCTCCAGCCTGGGGTGAGAAGAACCACGGCCTAATCACCACTGCCGCCCACGTCCTTCTCTCTTATTATCCTACCAGAGAAAACGTGTTCAGAATGATGATCCTGGGATAATCAAAGGCAGGTTGCAGCATTTCTGCTTACTGAGGGAGGAGCTGGGCGTTCGCTGCATGTGAGCTCTGTACGTGCTAGAGGGTACGTTGAGCGCAGAGAGGTGCCCCCTTCCATCACTGCTGATTGTCATAGATACCCCCAGAAAAACACAGGCTGTCAAGACTGAGAAACTCCCTGTGACTTAACTGCTCCCAAATTTGTAAACGCCCCATCTGAAATAATAAGATAACTTGTTCAATCAAGCTTCAATTGTTTCAAACACTCTGACACGCTTTCTTCCTGACCAGTGACAAAAAGGGAACTGTCAAACATTACCATGTGCACACGAATGCCGAGAACAAGCTGTACCTGGCAGAAAACTACTGTTTTGATTCCATTCCACAGCTTATTCACTACCATCAGCACAATTCAGCAGGTAATTTCAGTTTTCCTCTTAGAGGCCCTTGTTGTTAAATATCAGTCATCTTGGATACTACGGAGGCACCTAATATGACATAGGCGACTCTGACAGAAAGGAAAATGCTCTCAAGGCCTATGCCTGCTGTCATTTCTAACCCAGACAAAATGCAGTTGAGTGATCTGAAGTAGCGATTCTCTTTATAAAAACATTTGTCAGTTTTTCCCATCTATAAAAGTTGATTGAAAAATTGAAACATTAAGGAATCTATGTCACTGGAGGGATAACCTCCATGGACAAGGGATATTTATTCTAACATTTTTTTCTATGCTGAAACTAGTATTTTACTCATTATAAAGTGTATACACACATACATATGTCATTTTTACAGAGTGAGGTGATTCTACATTCTACCCCCTAGCTTGCTTGCTTTCCCCAACGTGTCTTAGGAAACTTTCCAAGCAAATACATTTCCATGCAAACACAAAGACCACTCACTGGGGTCTATTCGGCAGCTACATAGAATTCTAATGGAAAATCACTCCATAAGGTATTCCTCTAGCCCTTGTCGGTTGGCAGTGGCGTCCTATCCCATGTTCTCACCAGCGTTTTCGTGTCCCTGCACACATAGCTCTATGTGCACCTGAGTGTCTCTGTAGCCCGAATCCCTAGAAGTGGAGTTTCCGAGACAATGGCTAAGAACATCTAAATCTTAGTGTCAAATGCTTTTCAGAAAGCTATACCCCTCCCAATGGCAATTTCTCTCATCTTCACCAATACTGAGTGACGTTGATCTTTTAATTTTGCCTGATGGACTGGTGAAAACGTATATAGAAATCCTCTCTGATGGAGGTATTAACCAACCTTATTGTGCTTGTCATTTCATAGTATGTGCATGCATTAAACCATCACAGAGTTAAGCTTACATATGTCACCTGTCAGCAATTGCTCAAGAAAGTTGGGGGACAATAATACAAAGGAACACCCCTCTGAATGTCTTTTGAGATTACTGCGCTTATGGGCAGGGACTGGCTGAATTTCAATGAGAATATTGTGGGCTTAGTGTCAGATGCATGCTGCTCTCTGACCTGACCTGCACGCACAGGTGAACTGGCTTTAGCCCTGGCTTTCATTTTGGGTTCTTACTTGCCTTTCCCCTTTGCTCCAATTTCCACAATCGTTTCTGTTCACCTACTGCACCTGAAAAGTGCTCTTTGAAAAAGATAGTGTGTAAATTGTCATTGTCAAACGGAGTGATTCCACTCTAGAAGGTGCCCTGGAAACGCCTCAAGATGTGGGAAGAAAATATTAACACGTTGCTTTAGGTCTTTTTCTCTACTAAGTGAGCATAATTTTGTGGTTCTCATACTGTTTCGGTACAGCAGTGATTGTGCGCATACAAAATGTGGAGGGATGCGCTCACTGTCTGACTAAAGGTATGGAAGTTCAAATATTTGGAGACTATGCATCTAAGCAGTAAATAAGTGTACAAGAAAAGGGGGGGTTGACACATATGGTCATTCCCATCACATGTTTAAAATAAGACACATTTTTCTTGAGTTCTTCCAAGTCACTATAAATAGTACAACTCTTTTAACCCAGTTTTCCCATAACTTGATGTCAACAATTAAAATGACTGACCATTTAATGGAACTTTGTGATAGTTTCGGTGTCTAAAAAGTTCAAGTGATTTCCTCTTTCTGTGGTACTCTTAGTGTGCGGCTGGGATTTTTGGTCAGCTGGACAAAAGCCCACTTAAATTAGGATGGTGATGAGATAGCAGAATAAAGAAACCATTTTCAGTGAAAAGATTCTGTCAAGCAACTAGCTTCAATAAGACATCATTTAAGTCACAGAAAGAAAGTGGTTTTACTCTTTGAATGTCTGGTTTTACTCTTTCATTTGCATTTGCATGGGGCTAAGGAGTCATGAAGGGATGAAGGGATGAAGATGATCAGAATGGATAGTCCTTTCCCCCTAGTTCCCTCACCCCCCCCCCAGTATCCAGCTTCTTAGTTCCTCTGGAGGGAGCGAGACAGGGTATGAATCAATGTCATGTGACTAATGTGTCTGTGTGACGTTGGTTCCTTTGCAGGTATGATCACCCGCCTCCGCCATCCTGTGTCCACGAAGGCCAACAAGGTCCCCAGCTCTGTGTCCCTGGGAAGCGGTATGCACTTGCTCTTTGGGGTTCAACATGGGTGGTTAACTTACTAAAGAAAACAGAGGGAAAGACAAAAGGGAGGTCTCCTGTTCAACAGGAAGGGTTTCGGCTGTAAGATATGTGTGCGTGTTCTTAAACTAGAACCTTGCCCTGTATTCCTGAGTCTGTAGTCTCAAACAATTGCCAAGCGTTTCCTAGTCTGCAACCCCATCCATGGCTTCTGGAACGCCATCGCCTATCCTTCTGCAATCCTGTGCCAGCTGGGGAGCCAGTCTCCCACCTTGTGTGTTTAGGAGAATGACATCCACCCAGATCACAGTTGGATTTGTTTTACAGTAAAGCGTCACGATGTTTCACCAAGCTAAGGGCATCCAGCCCATGTTGACACCAAGTCTTTGCAAACTGCCTCTGGTTGGCAAATCCCTGAGCTTTCTTGTCAGTCACTGTAGCTGCTTCAAGGACACCACCATCCCGGGTGACACGGCCCGGTGGTCCAGGGAGTCAGAAGCATGCAGGACTGAGGCGGTGTTTAGCAACCAGCTTAAAAGAAGCCTTGTTCTTCCGGCCGTCAGTGGGTGTGGAAGGGTAATGGGAGAGGAGGCCGCTCGGTCAGCTGGGCCTGACCCAGAGCCTCCGTTCTTACTCAACGGTGTCCATCTTGCCTTCGTAGGAATCTGGGAACTGAAACGAGAAGAGATCGCCCTCCTAAAGGAGCTGGGCAGTGGCCAGTTCGGAGTCGTCCACCTGGGCAAGTGGAAGGAGCGGTACGACGTCGCGGTCAAGATGATCAAGGAGGGCTCCATGTCGGAGGACGAGTTCTTCCAGGAGGCCCAGACCATGATGTGAGTGGCCCCGGGCCGCACGCGAGGCCTGGCTAACCCGGCGAGGCCTGGAGCGAGGCTACTTGCCATGGAAATATATGCTGAGAACCAGGCCTTGCTGCCACACTGGTAACTGCAGCTGCTCCCCCGCCCCTCCTTGGACGTGTGTAATGTCATCAGCACCCGCAGGCTCGCCTCGGAATTTAGCATTTCTAAGACGCTTCAGAGAAACCAGCATCGACCCGTGACCCTGCTCCCCGCCAGCCCCTGGGAAAACCCTGCTTCCCTCGCTCCCCCCATCCCAGCTCCAGGCTGCACTGCACTCAGTGCTGAGGCACAGGCCGCAGGCAGCGCCCCCCAGCTCCCTCTGTGTCCCCTGCAAACAACCATCTGTTTCAATGATGTCGCCTGGGGGTAGGCACCCCCACAGCACGGCTCTGTCTCGGGGGGGCAGACCCAGCAAGAGTCTGCTTGGGTCTTATTCTGGAAGAGTTCTCAGGAGGAAGTGGGCAGGGTGTTCCGGGCCCAGATCCCCAGAGGGTGGTCATGAAAGGCGCAGGCTGCTCCTGAGGGGGCATGTCTCCTCAGCTCTGTGGCCCCCTTCCCCTTGGAAAGGTGCATGGAGGGCTGAGAAGCAGGGGGTGCCCCCTGAGGCAGTGACCTCTGGTGGCCTGGCCTGAGGCCACACTGACAGTGTCCTACATGGACAACACCCTTTCCCCCCTGGCACCTCCCATGCAGTCGCCATGGGGGGGGGGAGCTGCCTCTCCTGACTGAGCTCTTCCCTCAGGCGCTAAGCAAGGCCTCCCTTTCTCTCAAAAGGCTCTCAGCTCCAAGCACGGGCCTCCAGTCTCCACACTGCATGTGCCTTCTCCCTCCCCCCTTGCGTGTTCAGATAACTATTGTCATCATTCGGCCTCTTTCTGTCAACTCGGTGACTAACTGAAGCGTGAGCCACGGTGCATGTTTGCCGGGGACTTCCGCTTCTTCGTGGAAATTTGTTTCCACGAAAGTTAATGTGGACTTTTGGAGCAAGCATGCGTTTCTGAGTGAGTGTTAAAAATAAAAGGAAAAGGATGCCTCGCCTCACTCTCCCAACGCCGCCACTGTTTGCGCTTGGCCTGTGCCCTTCCGGCGTATTCTGGCAGTGGCGTTTTGGTTTTGGAACGACATGACTCGACCTGAAAGCTCCACGCTTGCAGGCGGAAGCACCACTCTCAGGGCAAGGCTGTCTGGATGCCCTGGGAGGCCTGGCCGGGGGGTTCCGAGGCTGCGGGCCCTGCTGCCCCGTCAGCCTGCGGGGGGGGGGGGCGTTGAGCACAGCACCCACAACTGCGGGCACTGCTGATCCCTAGCGCGAGGCTGCATTTCTCGCCCCCAAAGGCGAACATCCCCAGGACAGCACCCTAAGCTTTGCCCTCTCCCTGTTCGAGCAGAAGGGGGCACGTAAAGGTGAGGGGAAATTCGAGGGCAAGTCTTTCGCAAGCCATGGGGGAAGGGAAGGGTGCACGTTGGGTCCTGAGCTTTGAAACGCTGTCGCTTCCAGGAAACTCAGTCACCCCAAGTTGGTGAAGTTCTATGGCGTGTGTTCCAAGAAGTACCCCATCTACATAGTGACTGAGTACATAACCAATGGCTGCTTGCTGAGCTACCTGAAGAGTCACGGCAAAGGACTGGAGCCCGCCCAGCTCCTGGAGATGTGCTACGATGTCTGCGAAGGCATGGCCTTCCTGGAGAGCCAGCAGTTCATCCATCGGGACCTGGTAAGCATGGCCCCGCCGTGGCCATGGCCTGGGAGGGGCCACGAGGGCATCGCCGCTCGCTTTGAGATCTGCTTAAGCACGTGGCACTTGGGGGATAAGACACCATTTCAGGTAAAATACTGTAAGGGCGGAAAGGGTAGAAGCCGCCAAGACCCGCACAGCTGGGGGAGGGGGTGACATGAAGGGAGGCGTAGACTTTGGTCACTTTAGCATTTCTCCAAACTGCTCAACGCACAGTGACCTTTGCTCCAGGAAGGGCTCTCGCAGGTGTGGACCGTGGAAGCAGGTAGAGAGATGAAGCTTCAGCTAAGAGGAACACCTCCTATCTCTCCAGCCCCCTCTGGTCAATAGCACATCTCTCACCCAGCTTTCTAACCCTTTTGGAATGTCCCAAGAGCATCTGACCTATAAGTCATGGCTGTTGCCCCCAAAGGTAAATTCTGTTATCGTGCATCCCCGCATCCTGCATGTCACATAAGCTTTGCGACTTTCTCATTACATCATTGTAACATTTCCTTGCTGGGGTATATAAGTGGCAGCGCGACTTCATTGAAGTTGGACGTGGACATGCTTCCCAGGATCCCCGTGCTGTGGGCTGGCCTCACAGATCGGTATCCATCTCTTCCGTCTCAATTTCTTCCTCATTCCACACGTGACTCCCAACAGCAGGCTAACGCGGTTGGTGTGGCACCCCGAAAATAGCCACGACAGAAGGCAGCCCAGAAGGAGAAGGCGCAGGGGGTCTTGGGTCAGGGTGGGCTGAGCAGCTGGCTGGGTGTGCTCCCGCTCCATCGCTGGAGACGTCCCTTTCTGAGGTGCTGGCTGGCCATGCCCACCAGCCTGCTGCGCTGGGCACATCTCTGCTGCATCTGCTGATGCACAGGGTTTGGAGGTGAAGGGGGAACCCCCTAGCAAGGGGCTCTGTCTTTAGTGCAGGAAACCTGTCCCAGTGTGTGACGAGGATGAGGCTGGGGTGCAAGTGCTCATGGGAGCACGTTTTCATCTTGAAAAATTGCAAGTTGCAAAGGAAAAAGGACTCCTTATCCTTCTGCTGTCTTCGTGGGATACAGCAGGTGGGGCTATGGGAGCTACTCTGAGAGTCTGTGGAGAGAAGGACAAGATCTCTTGCGAATAATGGCCGGGCATTCGCGGGCAGCTTTGCCAGTCGCTAATGTTGTTCTTTCTCCAAAGGCTGCTCGGAATTGCCTGGTAGACAGCGATCTGTCTGTGAAAGTGTCTGACTTCGGAATGACAAGGTAAGTCAGCTTTGGGGGGGCAGGGGGTACAAAAAGCATTAACGTGAGGAGAATGTTTATTGTCACGTCATTAAATGTTCTGTATCACCTCATAAAGGGTGAGGGTAGAAGCTAAGATCCCCTGATGAGGTCACGATTTGGCAAATTGTCTGGGTTGTGACGGCAGCTTGAAAGAGTCAGTTCCTTCCTTCTGAATACTCTTACTGTTTAAGCCTCAGAGCCCTTTCTCATGGCTTTACACTGAAACGAAGACAGACCCGTGGGCCAGACGTACCCGTTCAACAGACGTTTATCGAGAGTCTGTGCGAGACGCTGGTGTGAGTGGGGAGGGCCCTGCTCTCAAAATCCGCTGCGGAGACTACGAGCAGGCAGATGTGCCTGGATCGGACACAAAGCACAGCTCTAGAGCTGGGGGCCGCCCCCTGAACGCGGGCGACACCAGTCGAGAAGGGCGTCATCACGAAGAGATCTCAGGAGATGGCCGTGGCCTGCTCCACAGTTCTCACGCTCAGCCCTGAGGCACCGTAGGAGGTTCTGCCTTTTTTGTCTTCTCCAAAGCCCATCATTCGGAAGTGCTCCTTGTCGGGGCCCCTCGCTGTGGGCAGGGTCACCCTTAGCTGGTGCTAACTGCCAGGGGACAGCTCTCCAGAGCGCAGAGTTGAGCTGCTCACAGCCCCCTCAGGCAGGGACGAGCGCTGGGAGCAAGGAACCATGGGACAGGGGACCGTGCCCACCTGTGGGCAGGGCTAATGGCTGCTTCGCCAGCGTGCAGGAAATCCGCTGCCGAGCTACTTGTGGCTTTGGAAAAAGGACTGAGGGACCTGGAGGCCACACAGCAGACTGTGCTGGGTGCGCCTTGCTGAGGCGCGTGACCATGGAGGTGCTGGTCACGTGCCTCAGCAGCTGCACCTTTCAGAGGCCTGTGACTTGGTTCCAAGGGTGTAGGGGGAAGTCAAGCCAGGGGCTGAGCCGCTCAGCGGCGCCAGGGCGTTCCCAGGTGTCTGACAAACTGACAGGATCGGGAGGGAAGTGTGGAAGGTGTGCGCGGCCCTATTGATTATGATTATTGTTCTGAAGCACGATTTGCCAAACCAGCATGGGCTGGTGTTTTCAATGGCATAAGTACCACAATTCATGTAAATCTCTCCAACACATTTGGCTATGTAAAGTTTGGAGCAAGATAGCCAAATGTTCAGTTCCATCATTTTCGGTTTCCTATTTCCTTCTGTTGAGTCACTCTTTTTTCTCTTTCTTTCTGTGGGCAAATATGTGGGGTTCCCCTCTCTCAAGCATGTAAATCCTTTATGCACAGTGTAAGACATACAGCAAGAGTGGACGAAGTGAAAACTAGAATCCGCCCCTCACCCTTCTAACGTTAGCACAAAGAGTAAGTGCTCCTACTATGTGTGATGGCTGTCCTTTCAGTCTCACTCCTAAGTCTACTCCATCACACACACACACACACACACACACACACACATGCACACACATATGCATTCACTCCTCCCAGGTAGCACAGCTTCTAGTGGAGCTATGTCATATACCTGCTTCGAAGCATAACCTTGGGCTTCTGTTTATCTCCGTAAGTATAGAGCAAGCTTGTTTATTCATGGCTACATCCCATTTGATGCATTCATGAACCTTATTCTAGTTCCTCGCCGCTCGATCGGTGGACATGGAGGTTGCTTTCATGTTTATTGTTAGAAACAAGACTGAAACGAATATGCTTGAGGGAAGACGTGAATAGTCTCACTATCCCCACTGGATATTGCTGTTCACCCTGGTTTGTAACAGTGGAAGATTAGAACCAAATTACATCGTTGACAAATAAATTCTGTTCATCCAGAACAGGGACTTCCCAATGACACCTGACGCTGCAGAAGATAATGTGACTTCATGAGGCAGATGTTCTTGACAGAACATTAAAGGAAAAATAAAAGCAAACCTCAGTGCAACAGAAAGCCAATTGTGTTCAGATCAGATATTGAAAACAAACATTAGAAAGAACACGCAGAAGTGTTTATCTTGCAGATTTTCTGTGGGGGAGGATTTGGAGAGATTTTATTTTGCATTTGTGTGTTTTTCTATAGTCACCAAAAATTTGACATTCACATTTTGGTATTTTCAATGTGAGATCTCATTTTTTTAAGCACTTAGAAGCCAAAACAAGCTTCTCGCTAAACTCACACAGTGAAACAGAGCAAAGGAGACAGCAAACTGAGACACTTGACTGACTCAGTTGCGTACGTAGCCTACAGCCCGGTGCCCTCCTCACTCTGACCCACCTCAGAGGCCGTGGCAACACCAGAGGTCCTCCCAGCTTGCTCAGCTGAGCGGCTTCAGCTCTGCGTTGTTCTCCCCACAGGTATGTTCTCGACGACCAGTATGTCAGTTCTGTGGGAACCAAGTTTCCAGTCAAGTGGTCTGCCCCGGAAGTGTTTCACTACTTCAAGTACAGCAGCAAGTCTGACGTATGGGCCTTCGGTAAGGTGGCCGCCCAGCGCCCAGCCCCATTTCGCAAAGTGACTTCCACAGCAGGAAACCACGAGAGCAGCAACATCCATTTTTACCAAAAAGCCCCAAGCGCTTACAAAAGTAGCAGCTTGCCACGAGACAGGCCAGAGACAGACACGGTGACCTTTCCTTGGGTCGGTGTGAGGCCATCTGCCTACTAGCATCTCACCATAAAAATCTGAGGGGATAAAGGATTTTCAAACAGTTTTTTTAAGGGATTATTGAAAATTAAAACTCAATGAAGTGCAGAAGGTCAACAGGCTTAAAATGAAGCCTTCAACTCTGAGGAAAGTGGTGACAAAACCGTTCCTCTCTGTCAGGGACAATCCTTCATATAAACACCAGGCATGAGTCAGGGCTTTCTTGGGCTCACCTCAGTTTCAACTAGTGTCCTCTCTGAAATTCAAAATGCAGGTAGGGATCAGCCAACCAGGGCCCAGCACCTAATCCAGGGGGTTATTTCTATAAATCAAGTCGGGTAGGAGCACAGCCAGCTCCATGGGGTGGGAGCACAGTCCAGTCAGCCTCATCGGGTGGGAGCATTGCAGGCCCTTTCGGGTCTGTGTGTCTCTTGCTGATTTCACGCAGCAGCAACAGAGTTGAGTGGTTGCTGGAGAGACCTCACACTAGCCTCACACTAGCCTAATCTGCCTGCAGCCCTTGTCAGAGATTGCCTATTGACCCCTAACTTGCTGAGAGAGCCATCTCGAAAGCAAGGGAAGGTAGTCAGAAAACAGACACCAAGCCGGGCACGGTGGTGCGTGCCTTTAAGCGCAGCCCTAGAGTGTGGCTGAGACTAGGAATTGCTTGAGTCTGTGGGTTCGAGACCTGCCCGGACCAACATAGTGAGACGTAGTCTCAAAAAATAGCTGGGCATGGTGGCGTGCACCTGTAAACCCAGCTACCTGGGGAGCTGAGGCTGGGGATCACGTGAGTCTGTGGTACCCTGGGCAACATGAGCCTGCAGTTCATTGGGTAAAATAGGAGACCTAGTCTCAAAAAAAAAAAGTAGAAAAGAAAAGGAAACATACCATGCATTGATGGTGATTTTGTAAATTTCCTGATAGTTCTCTGCACGGTGAGGAATACCTGGCCTACTTACTAGTGGAGGCGCCCAGGGTAAATGATCCAAATGATGGTAAAGTCGTGGGATATATTAAATACAACCAAGACATATTTCATGCCTGTCTTGGTCCTCCAGCCTAATGGAACTTTTCTATGTGGCATCCATAAGACTGCCCGAAAAAATGGCAAATGTTGTCAGCCCTTTATGTTTCTATGTGACACAATATTTTAAGAATAGATGTTCCTTTTGGAAAAGTGCAAAAATAATCCAATGTACACAGAAAAAGGAAAAACCACCAAGATAGCACTTTGGCAAATAGTTGATGTCATTTTGTGCTGGTTAACGTGTCACCGTAGCTTCCAGTCTCCTTGGAGCAATTGAAATGCCTAATGAAAGTCAGTCTTAAAATTCAGGGTCCTTAGGAGTTACAGCTTCTGTCTGACTTCAAAATTGCATTACCCAGCCTATGTACTGGGACTTGGCTCCAGATACTTTCTGACTCTTCCCAAATATTAAATTCATTCTGAAATCATCTGTTCCAAACAAGGAAATTCAAAGTGCACCAAGATCTCTGAAAGCAATTCTTGAAATAGAGTCCCACAGAGGTTTGAGCAGTGATATTCTTCTGGAGCTAAGGGGCTTCCAAAGAAGGAGTTGGGGAGGAAGCAGCGAGGTCTCAGATGGTTTTAGAATTTATTTTTCATGTCGTCCCCTCTGTCCCCATTGCCTTCTGGTTAAGGTTTTGTCATAAAATCGGTAGCCCTGAAAGTTTTGAAGTTGGCGCATGCGTGATAGGACTCCAGAGCTGCCTTCCTCCCTACTGTGTCTGGTCTCAGCTAGAAGCTGAAACCTTCCAGGTCGCCACGGAGCGCACTGCGCCCTGAGAGTCACGGGGCGCTCTGCTGTGTTCCCACCTACTTAGCCCGCAGTCACCTGGCAGTGGGCAAATAGCATCTTCTAGAAGCGAACCTGGGTGGACAGAGAGCTGCGCAGCCTCCACGTGGTGAACTGCCAGCCTCCCACCCCCCCATGCCTGGGCTGTTTCTTAGACTGACATCCCCAAGGCCCTGGTGGGACTGTGACATCCAGCCACCAAGCCCCAAGTGGCACTCATTCAGAAGGGCCCAGAATGTTAGCACCGCTGAGACAGTGAGAACAGAAGCGGTCAGTGGTTTTGGGTTTTTCTGCAATTCCCACGCAAAGGTCATCCGGTTGTGCGATGAACACATGGCACACAATGGGCAAGACAGCGAGGAAGGGCGAGATTTCCATGCGCCCCGCCGCAGGGCTTGGCGGGGCGGCTACCTCTGTGGCCAACTCGCTCCTTCCACAGCCACCCTCGCCGTCTTGGGGGGGTGAGAAGAGCGGTGTCGGGGCCCCGGGCAACAAGGGCAGAGACACTGGCAGTGATGCCACCCCTCCTTTCTGTCAGGATGCGTTTCCCGGGGTCCCTGGCCCTGCCCGGGCTTCCTACCTGGTGGGAGGTGCTCGTTCCACAGACCTGTAGCTTCTCATGGGGCCTCCCTTTGCCTTTTCCGCCGCCCGGCGCGCTGCAGGCATCCTGATGTGGGAGGTGTTCAGCCTGGGGAAGCAGCCCTACGACTTGTACGACAACTCCCAGGTGGTGGTGAAGGTCTCCCAGGGCCACAGACTCTACCGGCCCCAGCTGGCTTCCGACACCGTCTACCAGATCATGTACAGCTGCTGGCATGAGGCAAGTTGACCCTGGGGCGCGGGGTTGGCCTGCCAGCTGCATCCCCCTGGCGGCCACACGGGGCGGGGTGTTTGAGGAAAGGCCCCGGGCAGCCTTCGAGTGTTTGTCATGAAGGTGCCGACAGTTCCCCAGGCAGCCTGTGTTGTTTGTGAACTTTGTCTAGAAGCGGAAGAGACCAGAGAGGTTAAGTGACTTTTCCAAGTCACACAGCTAGTGCGAGGCAGTGGCAGAGGCCCTGCTCTTGAACACGGTACCAGAGAACCAGGCGCAGAGAGCACACAACAGACGCCCCGCCGTCCTCTCTGGCCTTGCCTCCCTAACTTCGATTCCGTGTGGGTGGCAAGCAAGATATTTTATGGAGAAAACACGGAGCCGAAGTGGCCGGGGGGTTAATTGCAAAGCGTCTGTGTTGCTGGGAGAACTGAGGGGGCTGTTAAGGAAGCAGCTGGAAACACTGAGTGTTTATGATCAAATGCCCAAAGGCAACGCAGACACAACACAGGTGTGGGAGAGGGGTGACTTCTTGCCTGATGGCCTTGTGACCTGAGGCATGTCAGGGGAGCGCAGCAGGACGCCCATGGGTGCGTGGTGGAGACAGGGTTAGTGGTGGGGGAGGGGCAGGACGAGCACAGGTTGGGGGCAAGACTAAGCATAGTGATGTGGTAATGGGGGGGCACTTTGAGGAACGTTACTCCCGGACCCCTTAGCTGGAGGCTGCTCTGCTTCGTTGCAGTCACGCCTCCATGTCCCCGCGGGTTGCCAGTGGGCGGGTGCCATGGCGAGATGCAGGGCTGCAGCCAGTGTCCGGCTGAACACCAGCTGTGTGACCTCCTAGCATCTCTGTGCTTTGCTATAAAATAGCCCTTCAGTGCTGGGGTTGATGTGTGCATCGGGGGAGTTACTTTACTAAGTTCCCAGAAGAGGAAGCAGCAAGTGCCTACACGTGCGGTGCTGCTGGCGGCGGTGATGTGTCTTCACAGCCTCCGCGCCGGGCACTGCGCTCGACGCTGGGATAACGCATCCCCGTGACTCGAGGCCTTCCGCTCTCCCATTGCAGCAGAGTCCGCTTGGGAAGAGTCGCTGACGGTATCACAATAATACTCTATTGTTCAGTCTTAAACTAGCTCCCAGAATAAGAATAAGTGCACGTCAGGATTTCCCCCCCACCCCCCACCCCCGTGGTACTTGGAATACTATATAAGCCTGCTTCCACCTTTTTCTGCCCCAAGTGCAGCATGAGAGGTGTTGAGAGCTTCAGGCAGTAGAAGAGGTTGGCAGAGGCAAACTAGAGACCTGTCACTGCCTACAGCCTGGCGGACTGCCCACTGTCACCAGTGGGTGGGGAAGAGCTCTCTCCTGTCTCTGGGGTTGCTGGGGCCCTTCCCTGGTCTCTTCATGTGCCCACTGAATTGTCTGCTGTGTAGAGACGCTAATGTTCTCATCGCAGGAGGGCTGGCACCATTGCATCATTCATCTTCTTAGTTTTCCTAGCTACTTTACATATGAAAAACCCTAGCAACTACAGAACCTGTTTGTTCAGGGTGACATTAACTTGTTCCTATTTTGGAGGAGATTGTTTTTAGTTACACTTTAACCTGGGAAATTTGGCATCTTTATAATAGCAATGTGTCCTTTTTAAGATCATGCTATTTTCCTATGTGTTCGAGAATAATGTATTTTTGAGCAGCTTATCTCATTTTGGGGGGGTAGATTACTAAATGTTTTTTGTGTGGTTGCCATGGAAAACAGGGTTTTCTCCCCCCACGACTGGTTCTAGCACACCAGAAGACCGTTGGCTTAGAATACAAAGGTCTTTGACTTAGAATGTTTCATTTATATATTGCTCTCCTGGGAAATGCCTCTACCATTTGGGTTGGTTCTATCATTGATTTTCTTGATTTTCCCAGGTACATGCTATGCAAATAGATGATACTGTTTCTGTTTATTCTCCAGTTCTTAGAGGTCTGGTTGTTTTCTTTTTTAGTCAAACTTGTGTAGCGTTTCCATCTTTAAAAAGCTGCTAGCTTCAGGACCGAGGAATTCTAATTTTCTACTTTATTTTTAATAATTTTCACATACTAAACTATGGGGGTTTTCTTTCTCTTAGCTTCCAGAAAAGCGCCCCACATTTCAGCAACTCCTGTCTTCTATTGAACCTCTTCGGGAAAAAGATAAGTCTTGAAGAAGTCGGGCGAGCTGGTGAATGAATATCATGACTATAAATGTTGCCCTTCATTTCTACTTTTTAAGGAAAGTAGCCGAGCACAGGCAATGTTATTTAGCGAGTTCCTAATACTGCTCTGTGTGCTGCTTGTCTACTATACTATCTGGAAATGAGCACGGTAGAAAACAAACGATTTCCTTGAAATTTAGGTCCAATGAGTAACTTTGTGTATCCTGTTACCTAGCCTATTGTAGAAGCACATTTTCTGATTGTAATATGGAGAGTGTGTTAAGATCAAACAGAATTAAACCATTATTTGTTGGATATTTGTTCTTTTCTATCATGCCATAATTAAATATGCTATTAACAATACTAAGGTCTGGACATTCACCTCCATGTCTCAATGAGCTAAACGTGAGAGAATGATGCCTGAGAGTCAGGCGCAGTGTCTGAAAACACAGCTTCCTGGAAACTGCCCTGGAGATTCATTTGTAACAAGTTCCCAGATGTTGCTGCTACTGCCAGTCTGCACCCCCCCCCCGCCCCGGGGGACCTCACTGCGCCGGGTGTCACTGGGGCTCCGTAGCTCAGTCCAGATAGCACAGTTCTCATCCGATGTCCAGATGGGACCGATGGCTGCCATTACACGCGCAGATAGAGAACTCGCAGCGACAAGGGGGCAGGCCACAATATATGAACTAGGTGTCACATGGAGCAGAATGTAAGGTTGCAAAGCTGTAATCCCAGACCTTTGCCTTAGCCCTGTTGCTCGCCATCTCACCTCTCATCACATTAGATCTAGAGCTGATTCGATTGCTGCTGTCTGATCATTTAAATTCTTGAGTTTGGGGCTCAGGCTCCTTTGGTAATAATCGAAGCACCTATTTCAACTGCTCTCCTGACACAAGGCTGCAGAAATACTGTTGAGCATTAAAACTGCCCCCGGGCTGCCCTCCCTCAGCTTACTGCAAATGAAAAAGTCACCCTCATCTGAGCCACATGGCCATTCTCTCTTAGAATCTGAGTCCATCGCTACCCTAGCGTGCTGGTCACCACGTGCGGTAAGCCGATGGGTAGAGTATGGATACGTTGCCCATTTAGTCTATTTTGAATCCGTCTTCAAAAATCCATCTTCAAAAAGTCTGTGGTGGATGCAGTGCTCAGAACCCACCTGGGGACTTGAGGCTGGTCCCGAACCTGGTGATGTGTTCAAGCCCCACACAACTCTTTCTAGACTGTACAGTCAAACAATTCAAGAAACTGGCACACACCCCAAGACACGTGAGAGGTCAAGGGTGCTGGGCAACCTAACAGTGAGTTTGTTCATGAATGTGAAAAGCAGGTGGAAGCCACAGAAGGCCAGGCACAGCCATACACAGGAGACCACGGAGTGTGTACATGTAGTGTTTACTGAGTGTCTGCTTTGTGCGCTGAGCTGCTCAGGCAGTGAGTTGAAGATGAAAGATGTAAGAGACTGGGTGCCCGCTGCGTAGGATGAGTTCAGTTGGGATTCCATTCATTGCACAGTTAGAGAATGAAGGACAAGAGTTCCTAACCAGTGTGCTCTGAGGAGCGTGATTCTTAGAGACCCCGGGGTTAAATTGTGGGGAAAGTGACAGATCAGGTAACTTGGAGAAGGCAACTGAAGAGAGACCTGTCACCCGGAGGAAGGCATGGTCTATGGCAATCAGCATGTGGGCAAGTCGCTATCATACTTAGACCAAGTTCACGTGATAAGAAGGTGACATCCCCCTACACTAGAGTCAAAGTGAACAGCATGTGCTGTTCTCAATCTCTGCAGCGCTGCCCGTTCACAGGCGCCATCTTTAAAAGGGATCCACCCAGATTCCATTCAAGATCCCACCACTTGCTCCCACCATGTATCCTTTTCCCCCAACTCCAGCAAACAATAAATGTTTCCATTTCTGTGACCCGTGAGTGGCCTATGAGGTCAAAGATGTACTTTCTCAATTATTCTCAAATAGAAATGTCTCCTACAGGAAACAGAAGAGAAGCTGAATCCTGGCGCAGAAATAAATACTGAAGGCAGGCAAGTGAAGATGCCCTCAGGCATGTCTTCTTAGGGCAACTTTTCCTGAACAGAGTCATCATTTTGATATTTAAAGACAGCTTTGTAATCTCATCTTTTCTGTACCACAAAATTAACATTTATATACAGTACAATCACCTCAAGAGGAAACAAAGCAGGATTTTCTAAAATGAAGTCTGAGTATCATCATTACTTTGGAAACCTGGGTTATTCTCTCCACCACTCAAGTCCATGGAGCCATAAGGATTTTCTTCACTTTTTTCTTCATTTTTCCTGTTAAATAAAGTGAGATCACCTTAGTACAATGATATAATGACACCGCCTTCCTCAGACCCCACCAGGCCTGGGCAGCTCTTAAACGGCAACATCCAGCCACTGATGTGCTCATTTGCAAATCAGACCCCTCTTAATAGCTTCAAAACACCTCTGGAATCATTCCTCGGCCCTGTCTTTGGTGGCACGATGGGTAGCAGGTCATGGGAGATGGATTAGGGGTATGTGCTCTGTAGCGGAGCAAGGCAGAGAGGTTTGTGCCTTAGTTTGCTTACTCAGAAAATGATGGCAAGGATAGAAAATCAATGAACTAATCCGGCAGGCACCCATAGTACCTGGCGATCATTCTCAGTAACTACGAACCAATTATCATTATTAGGAACTGAGTGGTTATTTAGCTGTTGGCCTCAGTTTAAAGAGCTTCCCCACTAAAGTAACAACTTCCAACATTGTAAATTCAACCAGGACTGGACCACTCTGAGGTACAACAAGCACCTTTGAAACTGGGTGTGTAGCCCATCCCATCTCTTTCTGAGAAAGTTCTGGGCCCTCTCTGAAGCTCAGCTTCATATGCACATGCAGAAAATTGACACCACACATTTGCTGAAAGCATCACTCTCTGAGGGCACCTAGCAGGGTGGCCTGCCAGTCTTACTTTCCTGTGTACCATTAACAGAGTGTGGGCTGTGAAGGTGCCCCTGAATAAGCTGTATAGTAACTGAATGCTGAATAGCAGCTGATGTGCAAATTTTGATTACGTGGAAAAGTACTTCAAAAATTATAATGTACATCCAGCTCTCCTGAGGGTTTTCTAAAATGCAGACTCTGATTCAACATCTCTGAGAAACTTTTGGCAGACTTTGGGAAGGAGATTTGGGGGCAAAGGGTTCAGGGAAACTGTGTCCTTTTGCACTTAAAAGATTTTAACCATCTGTGTACCTTTATTCAATCTCTTTCTTTCAATTGACTCTATTTGGGGGAACTAAGAATCTCCAAAGTGAAGCAAATTGAACGGAATGGACTGGTGTGTATGAAACTTCAACCAGGAATGTTTTTAAGCAGCCTGAAGTGTACCGAGTCTTGGTTGGTACACTAATGATGTATCTTAATTACATCGCTCAGTGAAAGTACATGCCTTTTCAACATGGGGAGGGGAGGTCTAGAGGCAAGACTATATATCAGGCCTCTAGTGACTGAAATCTTTGATGAATTGGGGCCTCCCATGCAAGGACAAACTGGAGGGTGTCTGAGCCTGCACTAAGGGCATTATAGGGAGTCTGGGCTGAGAAGGAATGGAGAGGACTAAAGAGAAGTGGTTAGGATCAAAGCTCATTCTTGAATGATTTCAGAGTTCAAAATCTACCAACGATTCAGTCTCAGGGGTCACTTCTAGACCAAGAAGGACTCCCTGGGTAGCTCAAAATCCCCTTTGCCCATCCAGCCCTGCAGGGCTGGCAGTGCCTCTCAGCAGGAGGGGCCTGATGCTGTGGCTGCTGGCACTGACCTGGAAGGCCTGGTAAGACCCAGGCCTGACCCTGAGTGCATAGAGTTTGCAAGGGAGGTGAAGTGCTCAGTTTCTAGGGGATACAGCAGAATGGCTAGGTACAAAATGGTCAAAATTAGCTATGTGGTGAGTACAACTTAGCACTTAATGACCAAGTCTCACGTTAGTTTCCTCTAAACAGCCTTGATTGCGAGTAAGTCTGGGAGAGCCACTTACTTCCTCCGCTCTCTGATCCCAGTGAAGATGAGCACAACGATACCAGTTACAACCACTGCCATCACAATCCCAAAAGCGATTAGCCAGATGTTGACAGGTGGTGTGTAAGGGGGTGCCAGTGTTGGGTAGATGCCCACAAACTCCAGGGTGTTGTCGTCCAGGCGGAAAGCATCATTGATACGGCCCCGGGACAGCCTATTTCAGAAGCAGAACACAGGCAATGGACACATAGGCCAGATGAAATTATGTGTCATTATTTATTCCTCATGCCACTGTTCCCGAAGGCATTTGCTAAGACTTTCCATAGGAATGTACACAGAGTTTAAACACCAGCCCCTAGATTATAAGAAACAAACGGCAGTTGCCAGAGGGGAAAGAGGAGGGTTGTGGAGAGGATGCTGAGAGGGGTCATTGTAAGGCAGTATAAAACCCGACTTTAGAGGGGATTCTGTGTTGTCGGTGTGTCTGATTACAACACTGGACACCTGACACCTATACAACGATGTCCAGCAGTGCTACTTCAGTGAACTCTTTCTTTAAGATGGGTGTTTTGACATCTAGCACCTTTCATTTTCTGCAACCTAGATTAAGTCTGACAACTGCTTCATTGGAAAATTGGGCAGCAGACATGCACCATGCAAGTGGCTGGCGGCCGTTCTGGCGCCTACTGTGTTCCAAGCACAGTCAGCAGATCTGGCAAGAAGTTCCCTTGTGCTAGAGCCTGACAGCACAGCAAGCCATGGCAAAGGACAGCTGGATCCTTCTCTTCTACAAATCAGCGCAGTGCTCTACGCAAGTCTCGACAGCTATGTTTTCCAAATGAAGGATGCTGACTTTGGAGGCAGCACTGGGGAGGAGCACAGAACAAGGGCCTCAGCACTCCGGCCCCAGGATGGGACGGGCATGAGGTAAATTCACAGAGACATGAATCTTTTAAAAGCAAGACCAGCACTGAACAAAGAGCCTGGCATCTCCCAATCTCCTTTCCTTGGGTACGGTGCAGACCAGAGGTCAGAGTCTACCCAGAGAGGGTGGGGTCAAAACAGAATTAGCCAGGTAACCTCAGGCAACCTCCATCTGAAGATGTCGCCAGTCTTTCTGGAAAGAGTGAGTATGAGGGTGGGGCTCTTTCACCATGATCTCAACTGGTACCTTCCCACAAGGCTGACAACTGCTTGGAGGCAAACAGTGAGTCTCTGGGTGCCGCTGGCTTGCACCCCAACCAAGCCCGTTTTCTAAGCACACCTTGCCCAGGCAGGTGTGTCTGCACTGAGGTTGCCTAGCAGCTCTAGAGAGCCACCTAGTGAGCATCCTCAAAGCAGTGAGTGTTTTCAAGTTCTTTTTTTTTTAAAAAAAAATTATTTATTTATTTATATTTCACATCATTTCAGTCCCTGGGGGTTGGAGCGGGTGGGAAGGGGAGGTGCTGGGTGACCCCCAGGGACTTCAAGTTCTTTTTTAAAATTTTATTTATTTTTAGCAGGGCGGGGGATGGGAGGGAAACATAGGTTTACAACACTGTATGATTCATGGGTAGAAGTTCACACCCCCACCAAAGGCCCCATCATCCTCTACTAGAGTCCATAGCTCCCCTCCCCTCCAGCCTTAGTTCTGCAGTCAGATTTAAGGTTTTGCTTTGTTGAGTAGCTACTAAAAAAAAAAAGTTGCCATTCTCCACAGCATATGTGGCACTGGAGTGGCTTATGCTAAGCAAACTAAGTCAGAGGGAGAAAGGCACATACCAGGATGGCCTTACATTCCTGTTTGGAATATAAAGAAACAAAACCACCTCTTTTTTTAAGGATCAGGGGAACATCTATCCACTCTTGCTGAGCAAATTGGGCAACTAGTTGCTTTGAAACCCCACCAGACAGGAGTCCCTGTAGGAAGTTAACAAACATCTAAGGACTCTGTCCGCCTACCTTGTTTCAGGCTTTGGTTAGGTAATGAATCTTCTGTCAAAGTCCCTAGAGCCATACCTGTCCATGTCTCTGCTATAGCAATCATTTTCCATGTGTGCTGGCCAGATTTTCCTCAGCCAGTACCTGCTGCCTCAGCTTGTACGCATGCTTAGACCACATGTTCCTGTCTTACAGCAGGCTGGAAGTGCTGGGGAATTCATGCCATCTGTAAGCACTTCTCAGCCAATGATGCATGAGAGGTGGTGAATAAATAGCCCAGCTCTGGGGGAACAACTCAGGTGCAAGTTCTGCAGTCTCCCAGAATTCTCCAGAAGAATGGAGTTCTAGTTGCCTGCAGTACAATTGCCCAATAATAACATATCTGTTATCTGCTTTCCATCCTCTGTCCTGTCCACATTCTTCTATCAGCACTTTTTTGAGATCACCTCCCAATAAACTGCTTATACTTGAATCCTTGTGTAAGGACCTGCCTCTGAAGAACCCAATCATGGCTATTCACTAACTTGGAAAGCCTTCTGTCGTTAAAACCAAAGTCTTTAAGATGGGGGGGAAACACGTCAAAGACTCAGAACAGTGGGGGGCACATGAAGCATGTTCCTTAGCATTTTTGCTGTATTTGTTAACATCCCCCCCGCACACTATTTATGGAAGTTTCACCTGATGGCCTCTTCCACTTGGGTCCTGGGAATGGTTTGAAGTGGGTTCTCAGGTGAAGTGACAAGGAAGCTGAAGGAGACTCTTGGTTTCAAATTATATATACACACGTTGCTTTCCCTGTGGAGACACAAAACAATTGTTCCCTGGGGGCACAGAAGACACACTAAAGATGGAGATTTCTCCTGTGGGAAACTGGGAGCTGGGAACCGGGAGGATCACAGAGTAAGGGAGCAACCTGGGGCTCTCCTGCTTCAGATACACGTGCAGATGACACTGAGGTCTTTTCTGACCTTGTTAAAACTTAACTGCACACACACTCTCCCTCTTTCCCTGTTGTATTATTCTCCCTAGCACTTTTCACCATCTAATTCTACTGTATTTCACTTATATATTTTGTTAATTGCCACACAATATATAGATTAAACTATAAATATATAGTCTGGTATTCTAGGATCTAAAAAGTTAAATGTTATGTTTATAACTTAGAAATTACATTTTAAAATATAGAACATTTAATAAAGAATATATCAAATATAGATACATATTTATAAATATATGCATGATATGGTGCTCATACTCAGTGTCAAGGGTGCTTAGAGAAAGAAAAGGTGAAAAGAAGGGGAGGAGAGAACTATTTAATAATAAGGATGCTCTTAAATCTACAGGTCAAATCAAATAAGTTATCATCATGTCTACACAGAGTAGCCCTAATTCTGGGATTTCAAAGAAGCTTAAAAGGTTTTAGGAGGTTTTTCTTAATTTCACTTGAGTAAGTGTTGGTTGAAAAAAACTGGAAGGCCGGGCACAGTGGCTTGTGCTTGTAAGCTTCAGCCTATGAAGCGGCCGGGGCTTAGGGATCGTGGTTCGAGTCCCGCCTAGGGCACGTAGTGAGACCTAGTTCCAAAAAAATAGCTGGGCGTGGTGGCGCGCCTGTCATCCCAGCTACCTGGGAAGCTGAGGCTGGGGATTGCTTGAGTCTGTGGTACCCCGGGCAACAAGAGCCTGTGGTTCCACAGGCAAAAATAGCAAGACCTAGTCTCAAAAAAAAAAAAAAAAAAAAAAAACTGGAGAGCAAATCAACTCACCCAAAAGTAGTCTCTTTGTTTTCCACTTTTAGAAAATACTCTCTCATGGCATATGCCACCGATGACTCGAACAAGTACATCTCATTTGCAGTCCAGTTATACTGCGAATCCAGAAGAAAAACAGCTCAGTGGGGATCACGGGCTACACCCCAAACCCGACGGGCATTATCCACAGGCATTATCCTGAACACTGCCCAAAGCTCCATGCTTCTACGTCAGTGACCTGCACCCGGAGCGCGCATCAGCCACACCTGGAGGGGTCGTTAAAGCGGCAAGTAGCGGGCCGGACGCAGCGGTTCCAACACAGACGTTCTTGGACGAGACCCAAGAACTCGCACTTGTGCAGGCTCATGCTGCTTGCTGCTTAGGCAACCTTATATATAATGCCGCTGGGGCTGGGGCTGGGGCTGGGGCTGGGTCTGACTGATCCTTTCACAGGTTCCCCTGCTGCTGTAAGGAACACGGGGAGCTCAGGCTATTTTCCACCTCCAGCCACCAGTCCCTACAGCCGCCTCCGGGGGCGCTATTTTCCTCCCCGTTGCATTCCCCGCACGCTGAGCGTGCGGCTGCAGAAAGCGCTCTGTGAGTGTGAGCACGGGGCAAGTGCACCCATGGTCATAGACCCCGCCCGCACAGGAAGGCCGGTGAGCCCGGGGTGTGCGCCTAGACAAGTGCGGACAGCTGGGCCTGAAGGATGGAGAGAGGAGAGAGAAGGCGGACGAGGGGGCAGGAATGAGATGGCTGGAGCTGGGGTCTAATAGCCGCCAGCCTCCCAGCCGGGCTGCCCGCTGTTCTGCCTGCCTCCCAGTCCCCCCTTCAGCTGTAAAGGCCTGTAAATTCTCCCCAGGGCCGAGCTCCTCTTCCCCTGTGCCCGAATCAACCGTGACCTGCCTGGCCTGGACAGCTGCCCTGTGCCCACCTATCCAAAGGAGCGTGTTCCTGTAGGTGTGAGCTCATGGTTTATTCTTTGCATCTGGGAGTATCGAAAATGTCTTCATGTAAATTAATGTCTGTGTCGTCATGTTCTCAGATAACCCCCCCTAAAATATCCCACCAAGTCACACCAAGTAGAAACGGTTCTACCTTTGGAAAGTGGGGGAAGCCTGTACTTTAGTTTGTTGTAAATGAAAGAAACACCGGCAGGCAGATTTCTAGGTAGCAGTCACTTGAGACTTGAGTTTTAGTGAAAATAACCAGATTGTAGACAAACAGACCAAGTGTGCTATCTGGATAGTAAAATGTACCAGAAAAGGAAACTTGAGGAACAAAGAAAAAATACTTTGTAAATAACAAGGTAACTTTTTCTTGTTTTTTTTGGGTCAACAGCTTTTGTATTTGTAGACTCTGCATAAAGTGTTGAAAAAGAAAAACTGCACGTGCTTTTCCCTCCAGTGGCTGGCAGTAGAGATCAACAAATGGCACAAATTCTGCATTTCTCCTTTTCCTCTTAAGAAAAACGATGCCAAAATTTCAAGGAAAGAATTATAGCAGCTGCTTCAGCTTGGGGTCACTCAGGTTTAGGGGAAAACTGTGTTAATACGAACAATAATGTTACAATTACTACTAAAGATATTCTGGGTACCTCTTCTATATTCAAAAAAAAAAGATTAAAGGTGAAATTCTCAGCACCAGGCACGGTGGTGCGTGCCTGTAAGCGGCAGCCTAGGAAGCCGCGGTGGGGACCAGGGATCACGGTTCAAGTCCAGCTTGGGGCGATGTAGCAAGACCTAGTTCCAAAAAAATAGCTGGGCGTGGTGGTGCGCACCTATAATCCCAGCTACCTGGGAAACTGAGATAGGGGATTGCTTGAGTCCATGGTACGCCGGGGCAACGTAAGCCTGTGGTTCCACAGGCAAAAATAGTGAGACCTAGTCTCAAAAAAAAAAATAAATAAAAATAATAATAATAATAATAATAATAAAAAGGTGAATTTCTCAACCTAACTGCAAAGACCCAGTAGAAAGTTGCAATGAATTAGCTTGGACCTGGTGCACTTTCTGGCTGCGATGCGCAGATTCATTAAGATCTCATCCCCTCAAAACAGCCAGTTGGTCAGTGAACCAGCCTGGGAACATCCACCAGCCAGCCCTGGGCCTCGGAAAGTGACATCAGCTAGCCCGCTGAAGACTGTTTCCCAAGCCTTACTACTTGGGAAGAGAACAAGGAGACAAATATCAAGAAAAAAGAAGCTAACTGTACAGGATCCTGATCTGCCAGATCATAATTAAAATGTATTAGACCAAAGAAGAACTAATGACAATATGACAGAGACTCTCACTGACACACAGTGATTGTAAAGAAAAGGAACTTGAACTTTCAGGGAGTGAGGCACCTCCGCTTGTATTATTTCTTAAGTGTTCTTTTTTTTTTATACTCCTACAATGTCATTTTTATTTTGATGCCTTTCTGATCTATGCAAATGGCACTATGATTACTGTAGAGCCCTGGGCAATGTTTAACCTTCTGGAAAAGTAAGGAACTTAAGTGTGATCTTTGGATGGGTCCAATGCAAACAAATTTCTGTAGTTTTGAACTTTGACTTTTAACCAGCAGTTGCAGGCTGATCTCAGACTCTGCAAAGGCGCCAGGGTACAGTGCCTCCACCTAGGCCTTCCACCTGCACTAGCCTCTCCTCTGCTCTTTCCTTGATCAAACGCAGGGCCTCATCAGATTTGCAAACAAAACTGCTATTTAATTCTTTCATCCGAACTAAGCCAATGACCTCTTAAGACTGGCTACCCTAGCAACATTGTTTAGGAAAACAATAGCTGATGAGTTATTCACACGAAGGTATGATTCTCTGTAAGATGTTTGGTTATCACAAAATGCAGCACATCAGGGCTTCACAGGCATGGCTGCAATTAGAACCACCTGGGGAGGCTCTCCCTCTTGATGCCCGGTTCCTGATGCTACACTCCAGAGCAACTGAGTCAAAACGCCTAGGAGGGGGCCCAAGCATCTCTGTGCCGAAAGCATCCCAGGTACAGCCAGGCTCAGAGAATGCCCCATGTCAGAGTTTCCTGCACCTCACCGAGGGTACAAATCTCCTGAGGGGCTTGTGGGCTCTGAGTAAGCAGATTCTTAAGGCGGAGAGCCTAGGATTCTGCATTTTTAACAAGCTTCCAGGGTGTAGCTGATCAACCAAAATGAAGCAAAATTACCGGTACAGCTTCTAAAAACAATCTCACAATAAAACCAGGTCCATCTGGCTTGAATCAAGTAACAGATCCCTGAATAGGGAGGGTTGGGGTTCGATATTCAAGAGTGATTCTCATTGAACTTCATAGCATCTTCAGGGTTAGGAGAAAAACAGCAGACATAGCCAATCCAGTAAGGGGTATGTTTCTTAATCCCCTTCCCCAACTGAAGGCCAGGGTGCGGGGCTTGTGGTTTCTGAGAGCCACATGGTCTCTCCCCTTTAGAGCACATGGGAACAGGTTCGTTGTGTCTGTTTCAGGGAGTGCGAGGAGAGCAAGGCCACGCCCAGCTTACTCACAGCGTTGTTTCCAAGGGCTGACTTCAGGCTTATCCTCACTTTGATGCTCTGCTCGTAATCTGGGGAAAGGAAAATCACGGACTGTTGTTACAGACCAGAGACTGGCCATGGACGTCTGTTGTTTTCCCCTCTGTGACCCCACCACAGTGACAGCAAAGGATTTTTTTTTTAAGAAGGTGAAAACACTCTTTGGGAACATGAGAAGTTCTCGGGGTTTCTCAAGAGTCAGGAAACCATGGCCTCATATTGACACAGGGGCAGGGCAGGGCAGGAAGCACAGAGAATCCCAGAGGGGCCTGAGACTCAGAGACAGCAGATGGGGGGATGCAGATACCAACTTGAAACCGAGGGGAACAAAAGGCAAGGCACAGGCACAGCCTGTGGGTAACAGCGGCTCCCGCAGCCCCTTGTCCTCTTGCTTAGTCAGCAGGAGGCTCAACTTGGAGGCCGGGCTGCAGTGAAACAGGAGGACTTGGAATCCAGAGGGGCCAGGGGTCGGGGCCAGGGGTCCCACCCAGGGGTTCCACTTGGCTGGAAGCGGTGGTTCAGGTGGAGACAGGAAGAGGAGGTGAGTCTCTAGAAAACGTGAGGCTGAAAATAATGGATCTGTTGGAATAGTTAGAAAAATGAAAAAACAGTTAGAAAAATGGAAGGATAAAGCATAGCTCGCGGAGTAAGCATTGGGAAATCGCGTAATACGTAAGACAGCACATAAAACAGTACGTAACTTGGCAACCATCAATGACTTCCTCTGCGGAAGTCATGGTAAGCCTCTGCCCCAAGTCGTGGGAAGCCTCTGAAGCCTCTACCGGGAGGCTGACAGAGGGGCAGGGGAGTGGCCAGAGGGTGTGTCTAAAGCCCACCCATAAAGAAAGACCAATACAGACAGTTTAGAAATAGCAAAGCAACCGCCCGAAAGAAGGAGTCATAAAGTAAAACAGTTGAAAACATTTGTCTTCTTGAAAATGAGGACTCAAGCCCAGAGGGACGGTGGGTTGGAGAGTGTTATTCCCTTTTGTTTTAAATAAAAATGGAGCTGATGAAACAGGGGAGAGAAGCCGTTTCGGTCCCCGGATATATGGCAGGTAGATTGATGCGGTGCTTCCTCCTGACACCATGGCAGCTGCCATCATGGCACAGGGTGGAGGGGAGGGAAGACACCGCTGAGTGCCAACTTTGAGACCAGAGCGAGAGAAGACATGATGCAGAAAGGGCGCGACGTGGGGCGTGCCATCCGGGTACTCACTTGCAGGACACTCAGCCTTCGGTCCCACCAAAGCAGTCCTGCTCTGCTTGGTCTGGAGGTACTCACTTGAAGGACAGTTAGCGTTCCATCCCACAAAAGAATTCTTATTCTCTTCTTTCAGCCAAGTGAACAGGGGCTCGAAGTAGTTGAGCAATGGTGTCACATTCATAGTCTTTTGTCCTACAACTTTTTCCAGTGCCAAGGGCCAGGGCTGTGATTTTCCAAGGCTCAACATTTCGCTATATGGAAAAAGGGGAAGGTGAGTTCAGGACCTTGTTGGCGATTCCAGATGTGCCTACCTGTGCAGTCTGCTCTACGCACTTTCCTCTGTGGCGTGGCTATGTGCGCTTGTGGCAGATAAGAACAGAAGGCATGTTAACAGATGCAATGTTCAGCCTTCCGTCTTTCTTCCCTCCCAGTGACTAGAGAGAGAACTCTACTGTTATCCCAGGGAGAGAGGGAGTGGCCTGCCCAAACCTCACAGATTCCTGCGTGCCCACAAAAGCAGCAGCTGCTTTGTGGGTGAGGGTATTTTGAGGCTAGCTAGCCCTTTTCTTCCTAGAACAAGGAAATCCAATTCAAACCCAGGCATGGAAATGAGTGTTATGGGCAAGTGAGGGAGGTTCAGCATTGAAGTGTTTCTTACAGCAGCTTTTTCCCAGCTTCTGTGGAGTTGGAGATATCACACTTGTGCAGGGGACCGTTATGGTGAGCAGTTTGGCAAAGGGCTTCTTGGAACTGGAACTGATAAATGGTCCTTGTGTAATATCTGTAAAAGAGACCCCCCCCCAAAGTAGCCCATGTTTGGTTACTAGGTCAGAAACAAGGATGTGGGTATAGATTGGCATTCAGAGAGCCAAGTAACCAGAGACATCAGGCTAGCCTCTTTCTCCAGACAGATTCAAACACAAACTCCGCAGACTCATGACTGACTTCACTTATGTATCAGCCGATCAGGAGGCAGAATTCTTTGTTAAAGAGTAGCCCACCTTCATCTTGTGCTTTACAGATTTATAGCATTGCATCTCTGTGACACACCTTGATGCTGATGGCTTATTTCCACCTTACACCTAAAGAAAATGAAGCTCAGAAAATTCAAGATCTGGAGCTAATGGATGAAAAACACAAGGGCTTGGCCCTGAGGTTAAAAATGCTCTTTTTATCCCAGTCACTCTGAATTCTGCCAGTAATGAGAAGACAGATAAAAATCTTTTTTATATCTCCCAAGGATACAATAAACTACTTAAGGTAGAGGAAAGATCTCACACATGTTTTATTTAACACAGCAACTCACACTGAGAAAAACTGAACTGAAACTGATCATCTCTTTTGAGGCTGGGGGAGGTAGGTAGAGAGAGAGAGAGGGTCATCCTCACCCCACAGACTCATTTCTTTGCCATCAGCACAGCTATCCACAGCCCCTAGAAATGAAACGGTGTGAAGAGAACCATCATTTACCGGATGAATGAGTAATCATTGGCAACGTGGAACAGAGTCGCGGGGTCACAGTAGGTCTCATCATGGGGTACAGGCTCCGCCACACCAACAATCTCTCTCCTTTGGGGGAGAAAGATAAATCAGCCTTGGCTCAGCCATGAGGTTGGGTGCAGCTGCTGGATTTTCATCAGCCCATCGGTCATCCCCCCAAATAGAAGCAGTAGAAACAATTACAGAAACATGCCCGTGACGGGGCTATCTTGTACTTGCTTTAACTCAGCTGGCATATACTGTTGGAAAATAGCTGTGTCTTCGAGACACTCACTTCAGAAATTGCGCTGCCTGGCCACAAACATTTGGCAGAAGTCCTAACAGTTCCTCTCGGGCCCCACACTTTCTATGCTTCCGGCTGATGGAATTTTGTAAAATTAAAAAGTTGACCTGTTCTCCAAGGCTCACTGAAATGTCACCTTCTCTGTGGGGCCTGCCCTGCTTGCACCTACCTTCCAGCCCAGGTAACCCCTGTGGCTCTCCAGCCGCCTCTGCCTGCTCTGCCTTCTTTACCATTTCTCTCTCTTCTATAATTAGGCACATGTGGCCCCTTCTTGCCCTGGGACTTGAGCTCCCAGAGTGGGTGCGGGCATCTTTCTAGTTACCTTTACAGCTCTCATGCCAAGCATAGTGGCTAATGCCAAGGGCAGGCCTCATGTCTGCTTCTTGAACTGGTGGAGTCTTTAATGCATCAATGAATTGTGTCAAAGATCTGATCCCACGTACATTTAAAAATAAAGTAGGAGCTGACAGGAGGTGTCAGTATGAACAGACTAACTCTCGCTGCTAAGGTACCCAAGGCAATCGAAGCAGTATGGGCTGTGAAGTCCCAGGAGCGCAGTCCATCACCCAGGAGAAATTACACCAGTAAAAGGGAAGAGACCAGTGGGCAAACACTGACCAATGACTTGCAACGAAAAGGAGGCAGGAGCCACCAGAGGGGATGTGGGGGGAAGGGGAAAATGATGGATCATAACTATACAAATGACTGAATCCATATCAAGAAAATAAAATTAAATAACAATTAAAAAAAATAAAGAGGATACCAAAGATTAACGCAGCCAGAAATAGCTGGGTCAGGGACCCAAGTGTGTGGAAACATGTAAATGTCATACTATGTCCTTTCTGGTGGTGAGACGGTCACAGGCACACCCTGGGTGATACTCTGGCACTCGGAACAGCCGCTGCGCATGCTCCCCTTTCCTGCCAAGCAGGAGTCATACTAACAAAGAGCTTGGTGCTGACGGGCATTTACGGATATGGGGCTGGGGGTTTCAAAGGTCAATTACAAAAAGGGAGAATAAGGAAAACAAAGAAAAAAGTCAGAGGTCTTTCTAATAGGTGGTAAGGAAAACATTTATTTCTCCTTTTCTTTCTTCTTTCTCCCCTTTTGACTTTGTAATTCTTTCATCCCAAAACCATTTATTAGCCGGGCATGGTGGCTCGTGCCTGTAAGCTTCAGCCTATGAAGTGGCTGGGGCTAGGGATCGCGGTTCGAGTCCCAATCGGGACAACATAGCGAGACCTAGTCCCAAAAAATAGCTGGGTGTGGTGGCACATGCCTGTAATCTGTAATCCCAGCTACCTGGGAAGCTGAGGCTGGGGATTACTTGAGTCTGTGGTAGCACGGCAACAGGAGCTTGGAGTTTCACGGGCAAAAGTAGCGAGACCTAGCCTCAAAAAAACCCACATTTATTTCATACTGCACATGCCAGGAACAGGGCAAGGCAGTCGGGGGTGTAGCAATGGAGAGCAGAGAGCTGAAACTACCTGTGTTCCAAAGGTGTCAGGTTCTCTCCCGCTCAGAAGGTGTCCCGTCCACATCCCCTGGCTAGCATCCCATCTTCCTCCAATTTCCCTGGTCCTTTGTCTAAAATGTGGGGTCAGTGTTTTGTTTAAGGGAACGGATAAAAGGGTAAATGGAAAATGAATATATTGATCACATCTTAACTAAGGTCACAGTTTACTGGGTGACCCAACACTTAAACTAGAGCATGAGATGTTATGTCGTCCGCTCCTGCTGGAGTGCAGGGCAGAGCCAGGGAAATGTTATCTCGAGAAGGGATCCAAGTGAAGACTTTAAAAAGGAAGCAGTTTGCGTGAGTGTGTGTGAGTGTGTATGTGCAGTGACAGCATTTCCCTGGCCTAGAAGCTCTTCTCATTCTCACATATTTAAGCTCATATCACTGGATTTTAAGATTGAGCTATTGAAATCCCAGGAATTTTTTGAAGAACTCTCAGAGAACCCAGTCCTAGGTGTCTTAGCTCAGGTTCCCACAGAGAAGACATGCTCCTGGGAAATGACCCCAGGAAACATTGGCAAAGGGGTGAGGAACTCAGACAGAGGAAGGAAAGCAGGTTCCCCAAGGTGCGTTATCAACCAGGTCACCAAAGCCACCGAGGAACTCACAGATTCAAAGGACAAGGAAACCGAAGTACTTATCTGCCACTTCCCATCAGCCATTGCTTGGAGTTCTAGTGGCTCAGGAAGCCACTGGGATATAAAATACAGACTCTGGTACTGTGTGTGACATGATGTGATACATATGTGTGTGTGCATGTGTGCATGAAGGTATATATCTGTTCAGGCCAGCCAAATGCTTTCAAATAAACAGCAAAGTCATGAAGAAAATAAAACATGAACTGCATTTTCATTGACTTACTTCATCTCCCACCACTTTTTCGTCCACTCCTCTTTGGGAATTTCCCCCTTAAAGGCCATCCACCTCCACTTTTCCAACATGTATGTAAATGGCAGTGTTCCAACGATGGTAAGTGCCTGCTTGAGTAGGAAGTTTATTTCTGTTTCTGAAAGTAAAATGGAAAAGGATCAATGTTAAGAATGATAGTCAATGTTTTATGTCCAATAACTTCCTAATCTCACAATCTCAGAATTCCTCAAGATACGCTTACTATATAATTATAATCTCATATGGGGTAGGAGACTACAATTCCCCATTCTCACCAAGAGATAGGTCAACAAAAAAAAAATAAATAAACAAGGACAAAGTAACTCTAAATGAACACCTAGGCCAAATGGACCTATCTATAGGATACTACACCCCCCCCAAAAAAAACCTGAATACACATATTTCTCAAGTGCACATGAACAGCCATGTACTGGGCCAAAAGAGACCAGTATCAACAAATTCATGAAGACTGTAATCATACCATTTATTTTCTCTGGCCATAAAGAGATCACGTTAGAAATCAACCATGAAAAGAAAGACTGAAAACCTCCCATTTTATGGAGACTGAAGTCACCGCTATTGGAAAAAGAGTGGATTAATGAGGAAATGAAAGAAGAAATAAAGAAATACTTTGATATGAATAACAATGAGGATACAACCTTCCAGAACATTATTACTGCAAAAGCAGTAATAAGAAGAAAATGTATAGTAATACAGCCCGACATCAAGAAATAAGAAAATACCCAAAGAAACAGCCTAATCTTACATCTGAGAGAAGTAGAGAAAGAACAACAACTAAAAAAAATAAATAAATAAAAGTAAGTAGAAGGAAGGAGATAATCAAAATTCATGCAGAAATAAATGAAATAGAAACAAAAAAAGACAACCAAAAAAGATCAATGAAAGAAAAAATTGGTTATTTGAAATGATAAACAAAATAGATAACCCTCTAGCCAAGCTCACAAAGAAGAGAAGAGAGAAAACACAAATAAATAGAACCATAAATGAAAGGAGAAATTACAATAGACAAACAGAAATCCAGATGATAATTAGAGATTACTGATTACTATGAATATTTATATGCAAACAAGTTCAAAAATCTTGAAGAGATGGACAAATTTTTAGAAGCATACATCCATCCAAAGCTTGATAAAGAAGATGTAGAAAGCCTACATACACGAATCTCAAGCAGCAAAATTGAAACAGTAATAAGATCACTCCCCAAAAACAAAAACCCTGGACAAAATGGATTTACAAATGAGTTCTATCAGATGTTCAGAGACGAACTGGGGCCTATCTTACAAAAACTCTTTCAAAAAATAGAGAAAGAGGGAATACTACCAAACACATTCTACAAAGCCAACATCACACTAATAACAAAACCAAACAAAAATAACACAAAGAAAGAAAACTACAGGCCACTCTTCCTAATGAACACAGGTGCAAAAATTCTCAACAAAATCCTAGCAAATAGAATCCAACAATGCATCAAAAAGATAATACAGCATGACCAAGTGGTCAACACCCAAAAATCAATAAATGTAATTCAACACATCAACAAAAAGAAAAATAAAAACCACATGATCATATCAATAGATGCTGAGAAAGCATTTGACAAAGTTCAACATCCATTTATGACTCGGAATTCTGGGAATAGAATGAACGTTCCTTAACATAATAAAAGCAATATATGACAAACCCACAGGCAATATCATCCTAAATGTTGAAAAACTGAAAGCCTTCTCTTTGAGTTCGGGAACACGGCAAGGTTGTCCATACTCACTACTGCTTTTCAATATAATACTGGAAGTCCTAGCTAGAGCAATAAGGTAAGAGAAGGACGTACAAAGAATGGAAATAGGGAAGGAAGTAAAATTATCACTGTTTGCAGATGATATGATAATTTATATGGAAAATCCTAAAAACTCTACAGAAAAACTAATGAAGATAATAAATCAGTTCAGTAAGGTAGCCAGTTACAAAATCAACACACAAAAATCAGTGGCCTTCTTATATGCAAAGAATCAGCCCAAAGAAGAAGAAATTGAGAAAACCACCCAATTTACTACTCCATTTTGTACCAACAAAAATTAAATACCTGGGAATAAACTTAACAAAAGACATGAAAGACCTATCTGCAGATTCAATGCAATTCCAATAAAAATCTCTATGACATTCTTTAAAGAAATAGAACAAATACTATTGAGATTCATATGGAATAATAAAAAACCACAAATAGCTAAAGCTCTCCTGTCCAAAAGGAAAGAGAATGAAGGGATTGCATTCCCAGACTTTAAATTATACTACAAAGTCATAATAATTAAGACAGCATGGCACTGGAATAAAAACAGACACACAGACCAATGGAACAGAATTAAAAGTCCAGAAATAAAGCCGCATATGTATGATCAACTAACCTTTGACAAAGGGGCAAAAAACATACAATGGAACAAGGATAGTTTTTAAAAAAATAGTACTGGGAAAACTGGACTGCTCCATGCAAAAGAATGAACCTAGACTACTGCCTCACACCATGTACCAAAATCAACTCAAAATGGATAAAAGATTTGGACATAAGATCTGAAACCATAAAATATATAGAAGAAAACATAAGCAAAACACTCCACGACCTATTCTGCAGAAATATCTTCCAGGACACATTGGAAACACACATACAAGCAAAGAAAATGAAGGAAAACATAAACCACTGGGACTATATGAAGCTACAAAGCTTCTGCATGGCAAAAGAGACAATAACCAAAGCAAACAGACACCCAACCGAATGGGAAAGATTTTTGCACTCCACTTAACTGACAGGGGTCTGATATCAAAGATGCACAAAGAATTCACACAACTTAACAAAAGCAGAGTGAAAAGCTCAGTCAAAAAGTGGGGAGAAGAGCTTAAAAGAAACTTCTCTGATGAGGAAATACAAATGGCCAACAGGCATATGAAAAAATGCTCCACGTCACTAGCAATCAGACAAATGCAAATCAAAACCACAATGAGATACCACCTTACACTGGTAAGAATGGCCCGTATCTAAAAAATGGACAACAACAAGTGCTGGTGTGGATGTGGAGAAAAAGAAATACTTTTACACTTCTGGTGGAATTGCAAATAGGTTCACCCACTATGGAAAGCTGTATGGAGAACCCTCAAACTACTAAAAATGGAACTGCCATTCCATCCAGCAATCCCACTTCTGGGAATCTACAAAAATACTAATTTAAAAGGATGCCTGTACTTGGATGTTTACTGAAGCACTATTTACAATAGCCAGGATATGGAGATAACCCAAATGCCCCAAAATAGATGAATGGCTCAGAAAGTTGTGGTCTGTGTACAAAATAGAATATTATTCAGCAGTCAAAAGGACACATTTGATGTGTTTGTGATAACATGGATGAACCTAGGAGGAATCAAGTTAGCAGAAATAAACCAGAAAGATAAAGAGAAATACTGGGTGATCTCACCCATATGTGAGATATAGGGGAAGCAAACAAACAAAAGAACAAGGAAAATTTAAAACTGTTAAAGAAGAAAAGCATGGAGGAGGGAGAAATGGGCACAAGAAATTAAGATGATGGTTCATGGGTGATAAGGTGGTAGGAGAACCTCGGGGTAGACAATGATGTAATATATATATATATATATATATATATATATATATATATATATATATATATATATATATATATATGCAATCAATTAAAAATAATAAAAAAATTTTTAAATGATAATCTCATGTCAGATTATGTGGGAAATGACAGTGGACATAGTACTATGAATATAGTCATTTTCTCAGTTAAGGGATTTAGAGGAAGAAGCCTTGAATAGAGCAGGTAAACTCCACAAGTAGCGCCAATCCTCATTTTTCCATTAGTTTAATTATCATCCGTAAACACCTCTTATCAGAGCTAATTAGGATTATTTCCTTTCTCTTTCAGTCATGCTGTTTATTCTTGCCATGAAGACAGTGACCGTGAATGTCTCATTCAAAGCTGTGCACCCAGTCCAGTGTCTGACACAGGATGTCCTGTGAGTCTTCAGGAAATCAATGAATATTAAACCAATGTGGCAAAAAAAAAATTGTAAATCGGGGAGGAAAAAACAAACAACCAGAGAGGCTACCTAGAGGAAGCCAGCCACTGGCTGACGAGAAACACAGTGGACTTTACGTGCACTGCCATCTCCCCTACCAGGTTTTAAATGCTTTAATAAAATAGGCTGTTCCACTGTCCTTTACTAGTGACGTCAAAAGGCAGGGGCACTCACCTCTGGGTACAAATGTGGCTCCTTGACATGGAAGCAGGGGAAGATTATCTACCTAACAGCACTGTATCTCTAGTGTGGGGGGGTGGGGGCATGCTTTGCATGTAGTATGTACTGGACATACTACATTTTTGGAAGAAGAAAGGAAGACAGAAAGAGGGAAGGAGGGAGGGAGAGAGGGAGGGAGGAAGAGAGGTAAAGAATGAAAGGCTGTGCTATTGAATATGGTTCACAGTGCAGGGGCAGAGCCAAGGAGAAAAACGAGAGTGCTGGAGATAGCGCTTTAGCGTTTTCACACATCTGATACTCTCGGTGCTCAAACATCAAACATGGCTGCAGAGATTACGGGTAAATGATAACATGGAGAATTGTCTGTTAATTGACTTGTTGCGCCTTTCCTCTGTTGCACCAGCATGGGAGGGTGCCACTATTGGTCTATTGTTCGCAGATCCTGTGCTTCTGCTCACTTTTCCAGACATGATAAATGGTTTCTCATGAACCTTCCAGGCCCTCCTGAGGTCTCCAAGGCCTCGAGCCGGAAACCAAGGCAAAGTGAGTTGCCTGTGCAAGGATGGAGTGAATGACCTTGACCTCGTTGACCAAACCTTCCAGTCGGTGAAGTTGGTTTATGCCCCAAAGGGGAAACTAAGGGGAGAGAAGGACACATAAGAGAAACTGGCTCTAAGCAGCCTCCTTTCACAAGGAAGAAGCAAAACCATGGCATCCTCACTGGAGAACGTGCACCTTGTGAGCAGCTGTCATGTTCCACTGGCTCCAAGGCAGCCAGAGAAGCAGGGCTCCAGGCCAAGAGGCCACAGCGCAGCATGCTCTGGGGCAGCACGGGGGCAGCCTTGGGCCTCAGTGGGCAGCATGAAGCGTGTCCATTCCCCCAAGCTGGAAATGCCACCACCCGCCCTATAAGAATTCCCATGTTTCCTGCACTTTGCACATAACGAGAAAAGCCTTAGGTTCGGGTTCCGGTTCCGATTCTGCCGCGTTGCTTCTTGACATTGGACTAAGATCCTCTCTCTTATCTTCAGTGTGCGCCTCTAAAATTGGTTTGTTTTGTCCCAACTCTAACGTTTTGGCAACTTTTTACGGAGAATCAGGAGGATCTACTCAGAACTCAGATACTCATTGGCTGGGTGACCTGGGACAAGCCACTTCTGCGGGCCTGTTTCTGCGTGTTAAGAAAAGCTGTTAGGTGTTTCTTAGCGTCCAAGATCATTCAGGTACCTCACTTCTGCCCTTCCCAGGACAAAAAACCACCGCTGTGCACATGCTGATGTGCACGTTCAAAATATTCTAAGCAACAGCAATTCTTTATGACCCATAAATACTTACTACTTTATGTGGCGAAAATCAAATCTAGTCTGTACACGCTAATGAACACCTTGTCCACACTGCAAGGAATCCCCTAAGCAGACCATGAAAAATGCACATACCGTGATCTTCAGTAAAGTCAGAAGGCAGAAGGCCAATGGCTTTCAAGTGTTTGGGTGTAGCTGCAGAAAGCGACATGATCTCCCCGACAGCCTCGTGGAAGCCTTCGTTAGCACCGTTCCTCAGCAGGTAGGGCTGGTCGGCATAGGCCATGTCATACTGGATGTGGCCCATCTCATGATGGGCTGTCAGGAAATCATCCATGGTCACCTTTGTGCACATTTTGATCCTGCACAAAATCAGGTGAGATTAAGATCAGTCGTGAACCCTGACCTTTTATGTCCCAGGAATGGTAGGAGGTGCTCAGTATGAAGTGATGGGCGGAGCCGAACCTGTTCTGTTTACAGACAACAAAAAGATAAGCACAGTCTTCTACTGCCAACAGAGGCAAGTCCCCTGGAAGTGATCGGTAGATACCACCTTGGGTATGGCAACAAGGAAATATGGACACAGCAGAAGCGCCCAGAAGGGTATGAGGATGCAGTGAACAACCTTGACCTGTCCTTTCTCTCCTGCATCCCACCTTGTTTATTCAAGGGCCATTCTCCCTCAAAGAGGGAAACATGGCGGGGAGACTCAAAGCCTGAGTCGGGCATCCAGTTCCCATAATTCTGAGCACCAAACCTGCCCAAAGGTGGGCACCACCCTTACCCAGGACCATGCAACTCTCAGGAGTGCGTAGTTTTTCAAAAAAAGCAAATGGCCTCAAGGTTCAAGTTAGGGCCTCATGGCAATCTCTTATTCCCGTGAAACCCCAAGAGTGCTCTCACAGACCCCCCAGTCTGCAGTCAAGGAGACTTGCTGAGATCTTCTGCGCTCAGAGAAGCAGAGAAGGAAGCCCCTGCCTGCACCCAGGGTCTCTCATATTAGCATCAACCACACACATGTCAGCCTCGCTACCTGAAATCCTTCATTCCCAGGTCCCAGGCTGTGGGGTGGCAGACAACTTTTCGGCCATCGTTTGGCTCAGTGAGCATGGAGTTCTCCCAGAATCCTTGAGTCATACTAGGAAGGCCCACAGACATGAAGAACTTCTCTGCCTCTCTGAATATCCTCTCTGCGTTCCATTTCTGGGGAGCGGAGAGGGGGAGAAAGAACAGTATTTAATTATAGGGTCAAAATAATAGCATTCTTTCTGTTGACTACATACAGAGACACAAAGTTTCAGGAAGGAAATGTGATGATGCGTAGACAAAGTGTTTATGCTCATCGTCTCAGTCATCTTGTCTCTAGGGAATTCACCTATGAAATTCTCAGAAATTAGGTCAAATAATTACACCTAAAATGATTTTTATAGGGAACAAATGGAAACAACCACAAGAATGATTATATAAATTTGGATATCTTTGTGGAATGGAAAATCTAAATAAAGTAGATGTATAAAGAATTTTTTTGACACTTTTATAATTCAATAGTTAGTGAAAAAAGTAGAATATATAATCCACTTTCATCATGTCATCTCAGTGAGGCAATACACCAAAATATTAGCAGTAGACAAGGTGGGATTGTGTACTTTGTCTTTTTCTTTTATTCCAAGTAGAAGCAGAACAACAATAACCTGCTGTTTGCTCAAATTGCTTCAGCTCAAGTCAACACTCATGGACTGAACTCCTTCAAGAGGCAGGGCTCTGTATAGGCTCAATGGAAGCTACAAACAATAAAGTGGACATGAAGTTGTTGGATTTGGTAACCACAAAGGGCCAGCAACAGCACCTTGGTTTTATAGTCTGTATGGAAACCTAAACTTCCAGAAAGTTCTAGAACTGGAGAGGGGCAGCAGTTTGCCATCCTGCAAACTCTTCTGGAAGCCAGGATCCCCAAAGCCAACCAGAATTCTTTAGAGACAAGGCCCACTTTAGGGGAAAGAAGTTTTAAACTCATTTCTAGTGACGGAGAAAACATCCTCTGATCTCAAAGACCAGCCAAGCCTGGCTTCTCTCCTGTGTCATCCTTGGTGATCTGAAACAGGAAACAAGACCATGGACTTGTTTAAAAGCTTATTGTCAGGCAACGTTGCTGTTAATGAGTACGGCACACTCAAGCAGATTGAATATACACAGCAGTGAGCACAGTTAACATTTGCTGACTGAAGAATAAATGACTAGAAAACCAGACTGAAAATATTAGAAATTCTAAGTTCAAAATTTGGCTGCCACTGATGTCTTTGTGACTTTGGTCAAGTCGCTGATCCAATCCTCAGCCTCCTCACCTACAACAGGGAATTATCAAAATACCTGTCCTGACCCGAGCATCCCTTAGGTTCGTTGTAAACCAAACATGGGTTTTTTACAGAGGTGGAAGAACCTGCTTAGGGAGGCTCAGGGCCTACATCCAGATGGACTCTGCAGTTGCTCTGCTGGGAAATGCAGCGAGAACAGCCGCAGTCCTTGGGGGCCCTCTGAAGAGGGTTCATGATTTTACTCCGCTATGAACTTTTCCCAGGAATATGGCATGCATGGGAAGATGTTCATAGTACTGTGTTTGCAGGTTTAAAACTGTTAACAAACAAAAGTCCAGCGATGCAAAGTCAACTAATTGTGGTGCAATTATTTGAAGAGATTTGACACAGCCAAGGGACAATGAATTCTGTGTAGAAATAGAGACTTTTAGTTGAATAAAGAGAAAAATAGAATTATAGCTATATTATGATTCTATCAATGGAAGGTACCTCAGAGAATGAAAACAATTCCATCAAGATGGTAACCAAAAGGTGATTTAAAATTGATTTTAAAGACTCATTGTATCTTTAGTAATGATGATCTTCAATATGTAAAACTTTAAGGTTATCCTTTTTACTAGTCATTTAGAGATTTTTTTTTTACTAGAGTGTATACTATTTTCAGCTATCATGTCCAGAGATTGGTGGTTGACTGCTTTGCAGTAATGAACTCTGGAAAAAATGATACTGACCAGTTGAGGTTCGCCATGTTACTGCTTAAAGGAAACCTCAGGTCATCACTATTTTAACTGTTTCCCAGAAAGATCAATACCATACCTGTTATTCAAGGTACTTGTTGTCACTGATGGTATAAATAATTTTTCATGAAAAGGTAGCTACATAAAGAACAAATTTAAATTAGCTTGAAACTTGTTTATCTACATGGTTTCACGGGCATGTGAAGAAAAGATGGCACTGAGAGAAATGAAGTTGAGCCTTTAGATTTGATGTTCAAGGTTTCTCCTTCCTACCTGCGCCACCATTGCCTCGGTAACATCGATGTTTGGTTTCTGCCCAAAGGGGACGGTCAAGGGGTACAGGTTTGTCCAAAATCGACCCCACATATCACCTAGTCAAAAAAGAAAAGAAAGATTTTGTGAATTCATGACAAAAGCAGCAGGTATGAGAGGTAGAACTGGCAGCGAGGCCACACGGTTTCTGTGCTCCGCTTTCACCACCTCTTGTCCTCTTCTCTAAAATGTGTAACATACCCCCTGGTGGTGGCTGTGGTGGGGTGACATACATCTGAGGAGGTGTGAACCTGGTCCCCCAAGTCACAGAGTGGTATCAACCAGTGCTGTCTCCATAAAAAAAAAATACAAATTTTCAAAATGCTTTCTTGAAATCTCCTCTAAATGATTAAAATGGCAGGCGATGAAGTGATCGGGTGAAACTTGTTAGGAAACTATCCAACGTCGCCCATTTCAAATCACCATTCAAAGGTGCAATGCATTACATATGTAGAACATCACTAGCCTAGATTCAAAACAGAATCACATAATCCACCATATATGGAACAAAATCCTACAAAATACACTATTCCTAGTCTCAAGTATTGGAATCAAGAGAGATTGGATAGGATCATCATTTAGGAATTTCTATGCACTAGTAATAAGTTCTAATTTGATTGCTAGACTATAGTAATACGCTTAACAGGGTTGTTTCTTTTCAAACTCTCAAACAGCTACTAAAGTGGATACCAGGGTCAGACACCCCCAAAGAGAAGATGGATCCAGAAAAGAGTCAATCCAATAGTAAGACAAGAATCCTGACACCAAGGTCATGGGCAACACTGGGAGTGTTGGATGAGGTCATTTTCTTGTAAAATAGAAGAAAATGATAACATTCAGCAGTGCTAAGTATCAGGTCCTGCTGAAGAGGAAGTTGGACTGAGAAGAACTAGCTACCAGCTGTTGTACAAATGCCATGTAGCCATGCTGTGAACTGCTCAGACCTACATTCTACTGAGCCTCAGCCTCTGGAACCTGGAGCAGGCAGGGGAAGATGGCTGTTCTCCGGAGGGCTATCAGGAGCTTCGATGAAGAACAGGCCTTGTTCGTAGCTATCCAACTGACTTATTTTTCAGCTGAATTATTCTTTAAGGTCTTTTTTGGAAACATTATTGATCTAGAGCATTAAATTAGTTGAAGCAACATAACATAATGACTTGATATGCGTAAAGACTGTAAAATCATCACAATCAGCCTGATAAAGAGACATCTTGCGAGGCCTACAAAGGCTCAGTGAAGGAATCCAAAGTTTTCAGAAGATGACATCTACCTAAGTTAGGCATCTTCCTTCATGACAGAGAAAGGGCTCACAGCACTTTCAGTCAGGCTATCTTAATTCTAGAAAGTCTTTCTCTGACCACCGCCACCACCAAGCTTCTCTCCTCTGACAAATGGTACTGAAACCCTATACTCTGCCTCAAGAACTTCATCAACCTACTTAAGAGTAAAAAATACCTTCCCATTTCCACTCTCATTTGAACACACAGTTCTTTTTCTAGTTATCTTAAATAGCCCTTTACCCTTTGGAATGTGGCCAACATGATTATTCTTTACATATAAAAGAAAGTGATACAATAGTGAATGACTGACAATGGACTTTCGTGGCAGAAGATGCTTACAAAAGGTGAGTTCTGTGTTACTGACTTGATTCACAGAATACCTCAAGTGTTATATTGGACCTCACTTCAAATGGCAACTTGAATGGTGGAAATATTGCTATAAGAACCAGAATAAGAACCTGGAGTTTCTTACCAAGCAAATGGGCAGGGAGGCAGCCAGTCGGGTTGACATGAAGAGGATAGGCCTTCACCAATTTTGATCTCACATAGGCATGAAGTTGTTCATACAGTGGCTTAATCTGAAAAGTATAGGAAAAGATGTAAGAACAGCCTGCTCCAAATTCAAATGCCCAACCCTGAAAGGAGTTTCTTTAGACAACTGGAGTTTGTATAAAGTCGAACTTCTCTCAAATATTCTGAAGAATTTGAAGGCATTCCTTCCTTCCTCCCAGCTGCTAGTGATAGTTTTACTATAGAAAGCACACCTAGAGGAAGACAGGACTCCAAATGAAAACAGATGCAGCAAACATTCATTTTTAAGAGGCTACCAACTTCTTCCTTTTTTAAGTTGATGTTATCGATGATATACCATAATATCACCAATTTTTAAGTGTGTAATTTCATAGGGGTTAGTCCATTTATATTGTTGGGTCACCAACATACCTGCCACCCAGTTTTACAATATTTTCATCTAAAATTTCCTTGAGACCATTTGATGTCAATTCCATTTCCACCCCAGCCCTGCATAATCACTGATCTGATTTCTATCTCTATGGATTTGTCTATTTTGGAAATTTCCTATAAATGGGATGACACAATATATGACCTTTTCCGTCTCACTTCTTTCACTTAACATAATATTTTTTAGGTTCATCCATGTTATTCTATGTATCAGTAGCTCATTTCTTTTAATACAAGTATCATTTCATGGTATGAGTGTCAGAATTTGCTTCATATAGTATCATGGAATGATTCACCAGTTGAAGAACCCAGCTTGTTTACAGTTTGGGGCTATGATGAATAAATGCTTCTATGAAAAATTCATGGACAATTCTTTGCATGGATATGTTTCCATTTCTCTCATATAGATGCCTAGAAGGAAATGCCTAAATCACATGGCAAGTGTATATTTGACTTTTTAAGAAACTGCCAAACCATTTCCCAAAGTGGATATACCATTTTACATTTCTGTCTGTGGTGTCTGAGTATTCCAGTGTCTCCACATCCTTACCAACACTTGCTATTATCAGTCTTTCTTCAGCACCATACTAGTGGGTGCACAATGGTTTTGAATCATGATTTAATTTGTATTTCCTTAATAACTTTTGCTTATTTACCATTTGCATAATTTTATTGATATTCTTATACTCAAATCTTTAGCCCATCTGGGAGGGAGGTTGTTTGTCCTACACCATTTTTTATAGTGCTGCCCAACTATCTCTGTGCAGCTGTTTCACCTAAGAATGTTGAAGGCACAGGGTATGTGTCCACTTCCCTGCTTACCTCTGCAAAGGTGCGTTCCACATCATCAATCAGTTGCTGGCGGGTATAGTTATCTGTTTCATAATCTCCTCTCCAATAATCCCCGTAGTCCTCATAGTCTGTTTTTTAAAACGGAGAAAGAATATGAGGGAAAGAAAGCACTAAAACATCATATACGTAAAATAACCTTGTTGGGAGCTTAAAAACAACCCAAAGAGTGTCCCATTTTTATTTCCTAAACAGCAACTCAAAGGACTGCAAGTGAGTAATAACACTAGCTGGTGTCTGTTATACATGTACGCTATGCTGGGAATTGAAATGCACCATCTCACCCAGTAAGCACAAAACCCACAAAATTGTCATGACTGTCTTAGAATCCCCTGTGCAGGTAACAGCCTGGTCTTCCCTGACTCAATCGCTTGTCCCAGTCAGGTGACAAGGCGCAGAGGCACAATTCCACTGGCCCAAGCCTGCGTCTCCAAAGGTCATTAGCTTCTCTTGTTTTAAAACGTATAACTGGACCTCTGAGTTTTAAATTTCTCTTTTATTCAGGGCCTATATTTTCAAATCTAAGCCAAGCCATTTTAGACATCGCCGGGAAGGCCGGTGTTTCTATGCAGAGTCTATGTATCCACAGCATTCTTCTGTGGATTTGACTTAGCATCCATGAGAGCTTGTGTGTTAGCTAATAAAGTCCGCAGATGTTTTTGAATAATTTTCATTTTTACAGACACATTGGTCATGGATGGTTATGAAGATATGGAGAGAAATAAACATTTGGAGAAAAGGATTTCATGAGGAGCTACCCACTCCAGCTTGCCTGTGGAGTGTGCGTTGAAGTGACAGCATAACAGACTGAGAAACAACACATGAAAAAATTTCTTCCTTCCTCAGCCCCAGGAGGCAACGCATCACCAAAGCATCAAGCATTTTATAAAGTCATGGGGCTTCAGTTCATTATTCAGGCAGGAAACTAAGTTCAGAGATTGAGATTGCTCCTCATGTTGAGATTTTTATGGCCATATGACTTGAGTTATAACTACAATTGCAGAAAAAAAATAATGGGTTTCCAGACTAAATTAATCTGATTTTTCTCTTGCTGGGACATAGCTCTGAGGGAAACATACAAATAACCTTTGAGGAAAACTGTGACTAGATGGGAGTTCGGTGAGAGACAGCATCCTGATTTCTCATGGTATCTGAAAAACAGAAGCCCCCCTAACCCCCAGGCTACCTCAGAACCCCTTGAGAGTCTGAGACCTTCCCACACAACTGATTTATTTGAGACTCTATAGTTGAGTCTCAACTCGGAGCTCTTTACTGCCTAGTAGTTTTCTCTTGAGAAGTGCAACCTGAATGTTCCAGAGATGACCTTTAGCTTAGAGATGCTGGTTGGTTTGGTCAGTCAAGAGACACCCAGAGAGCTTTGGGGCAATAGCAGCAAACTTACTGTTGCCTCTTGCCATCTCGTTTTTCAGCTCCATGTACTCCTCGTACAGTGGCCTTAGACTCCTGCCGATCTTAGACCTCCAGCCTTCCCAAGCCCAGAGCTTCTCGTTGTAGTCATCACTGCTTTCCATAATTTTATCCAAACCTGTCAATAAACATGCATTTCTAAGATTTTTATTTGTGAACAACTATAATATAGTAATTTTAAAGAATTAAAACCTAGGCTGGTGGACATTGAGGTCATAAAGTTATTGCACGAAATCTCCTGATTCATTCATTTCTTCTTCCTTGTTATACTTCCAAAATACCTCTGCAGAGAAGATAAACCAGTGAAATCATTTAACAACTAATTTAATTAAATTTCTTGACTGTGGAGTTTTGTGATCATCTAGGTGCTCAAACACCTATTATGAATCATCTTATCTTTGAATTCTCCATCTGAAAGGAACAGTGTCATCATCTAAGGTCAATCTCATGTTTAAAACTTGGGAGGCAAAAGGGCAATTTCATCATCACTGCTCAAAATGAAAGGCTTACCTGGTTCCAGCGGGAAGCACTTCTGTGAATCAGACAGGTCACAAACTACTCCAGTACTGTAGATGGTGCTCATGTCATTTAGAATCGTATTCAACTGCAAAGCAAAGATAATAAGCAACATTAAAGGGAAAACAGGCATCAAAAACCACAGGGGCCAAAGTTGTCCTTTGGCCCCTGTGGTTTTTGATGCCTCAAAACACAGCAGTTCTGTCTTCCTTTTATGTAGTGATGTCTCAATTAAGCTTCCCCATTGTAGAGTAGTATCAAGTTTGATAAAGAAGGGGGAGGATGGGAAGGGGAGAGGGAGGGGAGGGGGAAGGGGAGGGGAGGGAAGGCGAGCCACTTGGAACTGTTCTCTCCATGGATAATTTTGGAAACACTGGTTAAAAGATCGTGTTTCCTGTTGTCCTGTCACTCTTCCACTAGTTTTTCACTCCAATATAAGAGTCATTATCCCAAAATGTGAACTCCATCTCATATTTAAAACTTCAACAAGATCCCGTAATCCAAAGGCATAAAGCCAAGTCCCTTATCATGGCACAAAGCCCTCTAGGCCTCCTCTGCTTTTGCTCTCCCCTCTTTCCTTGGACTATGCACTGAAATTGTGCATTCTTGGGTTTCCCTCTTTCCAAACACTTCAGGCTCTTGCAGGCATGGCAGTGGTTTTCTATTCCAACTGCACATTAGAATGTTTTGAGGATCTTTTCAATGTCCCTGATGATATGGTGGTGGGAGAACTAAGGGGACTACACCAACGCAAGAAAGATAAATTAAGAATTCAAAAAAATGAGAATAAACAAAAAATAAAAAGTACCATGCATTCCTGAGAGGAGAGAGATGAGGACAGCACAGGACAGAACAGAAAGAAGAAAGAAAGAAAGAAAGAAAGAAAGAAAGGAAGGAAGGAAGGAAGGAAGGAAGGAAGGAAGGAAGGAAGGAAGGAAGGAAGGAAGAGAGAGAAAGGGACAGAGAGAAAGAAAGGGACAGCGAGAAAGAAAGAATTAAAGAAAGAGAGAGAATATGGGATATATTGAAAAAATAAAAGTCTTGAGGAAAAGTCAAAACAAGCTAAGCACCAAACTGAAGTGCACAACTTTGAGCAGGAGGGAAAGGGGGGAGGGAATGGAGGGGAGGGTGGGGGGTAAACTCCTGGGACTACAATGTTGTGAGATTTATATATAAAAACAATAAAGAAAGAGAGAGAGAGAGAAAGGAAGGAAGGAAGGGAGAGAAAGAAAGGGAGAAAAAGAAAGAGAATGAAAAAGAGAAAGAAAGAAAGAAAGGAAGGAAGGAAGGAAGGAAGAAAGAAAGAAAGAAAGAAAGAAAGAAAGAAAGAAAGAAAGAAAGAAAGAAAGAAAGAAAGAAAGAAAGAAAGAAAGAAAGAAAGAAAGAAAGAAAGAAAGAAAAAAAGAAAGAAAGAAAGAAAGAAAGAAAGAGAATGTCTAGGTTCATCTAGGTCAGAGGGGGCCGCCTAGATTCTAGTGACAGGGCAACATGCAAGCATTCCCACAGTGTTTTTGTGGAAAAGATGGGGAAGTTGGCACAGAGAAGATAAAGTGGATTAATAGCTACTTGGATAATTAGACTAAAAGAATGTAGAATAATAAATATGAACTTGGAGGAAAATATGCGCCATATGGTTTTATCTTTGTCCTTATCGTGTGTCTTGCTTTTTATAGATGCAGATTAGTACACAGGGTTCCAGAGGAGAGGCTGCCCAGAAAGACTTTGATGTTAAATAGCCAAATACTTTAGATAAAGCGTCTCAATAGGTTACACCAAGGGTCCATAAACTATGATCTGCAGACCGTATCCTCTCTGCTGCCTGTTTTTGGAAAGTTTCACTGGCGCCCAGCCATAGCCACCCATGCTTGTGCTCGCGGCGGCCGCTCTCCCACGCCACAGCCGAGCTCACCCAGGGTGCCCGCGGCGATGGGGCCCACGCGGCCCAAGCTAGCTACTAGCTTTCCTGTTCCCCAAAATGCTGTTGACTCTTGGCCTAGAGAGGGGCTAAGAGGTGCTGTTTTCACAGCAGTGAAGCTAGGCTTTCTCGAAGTTGGACAAATGACCCGCACAAGAACAGAATTTGAAAAGGTATCATTTCAGAGCGACATGAGTAGAAGACAGGGGAAAACGTCATTGACCGAGAGGTGCAGAGGCGCCAAATGTGTCTATCACAACAAGAACAAAGACTGGCAGATCTTTCAGCAGATGCCCTCACATGGGCAGGCAGTAAATAGCTTTTTCTGGGTGGCAAAGAAAGCCCAAACAAGAAACCTAAGCTCATCCTAAGTGTCTCAGTAGGTGGGGCACACAGGACACCAAGGGTCACCTCCCCTATCCTCCAAGCTGAGCAGCGTGCATGCCAAGGGGCCTGTGCCAGTCAGGCAGTGTGGCACAGTAGAAAGGCAACGAGGGCTGCTTGGGGGACTTGGAACTGCTGCCGAGGGGAAACTGACAGTGAAGAATGTTTCGCCTCGGGAGGAAAAAAGTCCACTTTTCAAAAAATGAGCTGCCCACATTTAGCTCAAGACTATTCTAGAAAGAGCCGTTTGGTTCCAGAGCAGAACAGAGCGGAGGTAAAGCACGCTACATTGAGCAGAGGGTCCTCGGTATGGAATTGGCATCTCGGAAAGAGGCGAGTGCGCCATAGAGTGTGCCAGGACTGAGGTCGCTGGGCACTCATTCACAGAAGCGGCAGCGCAAAGTTCAGCATGGAGGCGGGAGGGAAGAGACCACATAGGGGACTGTTCAAGTTTGGCACCATTGACATTCGGGACCCAATAATTCTTTGCTGGAGTGGGGGGTGCTTGTGTGCTGCAGAATATTGAGCAACAGCCTCACACACTAAATGCCAATAGGACCCCTTCTGGTTATGACAACCCAAACACCGCCAGGCATTGTCAAGTGTTCTGGGGCACACTGGGTGCCCAACCACCCACGACGGGGAAGCACAGACATAGGCCAGTGTGTTCTTCACTCTGGTGCTCAAAAGGTGACTCTGTCCAGGGCACGTGGATACACAGTGTCCATACGGTCCCCGCTGATGCCCGGGTCCTAACAACCAGCACCCATGTCTGCCTTCACACCCCAAAGGACCCTAATCTGGGGGTAAGTGACGAGCTGCCCCACCTGGTGACAGAGCTCTTAGTGTTAGCACCACTGTCATGGGCAGTGACAATGTGGAATATTCCCCACACATGTCAGCTCTGGGGATCAGGACTAAAACATCCACATACTCGCTTGGCTTTTTCTGCAGACAGCACTGAGGAGCCTTTCTGCTGAAGAGCCGCCAACTGAAGCTTGATTATGGGGTCCTGGATGTCTTCTAGGGGAAACTGCTCTGCAATCTTGGACTGGTTCTCATAAAAGGCAGCCCACTCAGCGCTGGCTTCATTCTGAAATGACAAAAAATAAGAGTGCGGTTGGAATGGCAGTTTGTTAGCAGAGAGAATTCAAGATGTCATCCAAGGAACATCTGGTGGAGTATCTGCTATTTCCTGAGTGGTTTTACTCTCTACTTTGCTGAAGGTCAAGGCTTAGGTTGAGAGTGACCAGGCCACTCTTGGTCACTCTCCCTTTTTGGCATGGTGTCTAGCTTTCCCAAGGGTCCCGTCCCCAGAACTGGAAGTGAATTCTCACAGTTGATTCACATCGTGGGACTCTGGAATTTAGGACTTGAGCACCGTGATGTGAGATTGTTGGTCAAGGATTCAGGGAGGAATGGTCCAGAGGGAGAGCCTGGAAGAGCTCAGAGTGGACTTAATGGGGACACAGCTCTCATGATGATGGGAACCACAAGAAATGAGAACCAGTTTGCAGGAAGTTCCATGGCACCATGACTTATAAGAAATTCTGATTTTAACTGATGATCCCTAAGGCAGGCTGTCTAAAATATAGCTAATGGGTAGCCTTGGTGACTTTCCACTAGCAAAAGAACCCCAAAAACTGATAATGATGCCAGGATTCACATGCCCCCATCTTGAACATCAGTAAGCACGTGGATTTCTCCAGTGCCGTTTTTCCTCAAGGCACAAACTCATTTATTCGAGGCTGAAATGAGCAAATGCCTTGTATGTTGTACGTCTCCATGTACACAAAAAAGGACAGAAAGGGAGTAGCAGATGAGGAAAGTAAGAGTTCTATTCCTGGAACAAGACACATCTGACTAGCCGTGTGCCCTTGGGCAAATTACTTTAGCCTCTCTGAGCCACAACGGTCTTATTTATAAAGTGAGAATAATACAAGAACTTATCTTAAAGGGTTGTGGTGAGGATGAGAAGAATTGACAAATTATAAAATGCTTATCAGAGTATCTAATGAATCCTAAGCATTAGGTAAATGTTAGTTATTTTATCATCAATAGGAAAAAAGCTCCTGTCCTTAAGAATCCACCATAAATGTTCTGCTAACGAAACATAAGGGCATCTCCTAGGGAATAAACTCTGAGTGGGCCGAACACTTTCTGTTAAAGAAAGTCGCACAGGTGATCATCTCTGGCCACATCGTTATGGAAAAGCAGGATCTCAGACAGAACTTAAAGTAGACAGACATTGGATGGTGTAAAGCCCTTTGCAAAATAATCTGTCTCCTAGCATCTTCCTGGCCACTCCATGATACAGAAAATCATTCTGTCTCCATTTTGAATATGTGCTGAAAATGTTTGACAGAAGTAAACACAGGCAGACTTCATTCCATTGCACTTCACCTTGTTGGGTTTCCCAGAGGTTGCATTTGTTTATAAGATCCTCTACCACCAAAAAAGATTGTTTGCTGAAGGCACAGGTGACTTAGCATTTTTTAAGAAATAAATTCTTGTTAATGCTATATATCTTTAATTGTTTTAGATACTTGAAAATATTAATGTGTATTAGTTATTTTTTAATTATAAAATTAATACAGAGCTGGCAAATAATGATAGAAGCAATAAATTACCCCTCTGACTTAAGTAGTCACCATAAACATTTTGAGGTATGCTTCAGTCCCTGTTTTGTTTTGTTTTGCAACCGGGTATTTTTACTGAGACCGAAGCATACACATTTCAAATAATACAAGAAATAAGCTATTTTTAAATTAAGCTCTGCACCTTTGGATTTTAGGCACAATGCCACTGCACACTTACAGACTACAGTAGAGTCAATGTCATGCACCAGGAAACCAAAACGCGCTGGGTTGTGTTATTTAGCTCACCGCGTGGGCTGGAACAAACTCCCACCATCTCTGAGGTGTGCCAGGGAGCTTGATCAGCTGCCAGTTCCTGGGTCCTGGGGTGGACAGACTCTAACCTGGCTTCCCTGAGGCCTGCTTTGTGGTAGTGCAGTCTTGGGAGACGCCTTCCCGAGAGCAAGACCCATGACTCCCTTCCAAGCGGTGGAACATTGCGAAGGTGACTGATGTACAGGCCTGCATGATCTAAGACAGTGATATTTGCCTTGTGGGGAGACCATCAGGCCTTGCTGACTTTGATGCAGCAAGAGGCCATAGGGTGCGCTCAGCTAGGCAGTGAGCTGTGGGGTGAGAAGCTTCTAGAAACGAAGGGCCTCGTCCAGCAACATACACGGAGTTGAATGGTACAAGCAATCACATTAGCTGGCGAGTGGGTTCTTCCCCAGCTGAACATCAGGGAGGCCACAGTTCTAGCTAGAGCTTGGATTGCAGACCAAGAAATGCGGCTTTTATTCTGTGAATATCAGGGAGTCACTGGGGTGTTCCAAGCAGGCCTGTAACCTGATGGAGATGACAACAGGGCTCAGAGGAAGAGACTAGGAACTACTTCTCAGTTATTCTCCACAAGCAGCCCTGTGAGGTAGTGGTGACAGGTTCCACTTCCCAAAGAGGGACATGAGCGCAGAGTGGGTTTGCAGTTTTCCCAAGGTCAGACAGCTAAAAATCATAAGAACCAGAACATCAGCCCAGATATGTTTACTTCCAAGGCAAGTGCTCCTAGCCATTGCCGAGAGTCACATTTTAGTGTTCTCTGTCAGGTGCATGAGCGGGAACGAGTAAGCAGCAAAGGGGACTTAAGTGACAGCGCCGTCTCCTTTAAGCAGGATGATATCCTGTCAAATAAAATTTCTGGTAAAATGTTGATACCAAAGTCTAGGAATACTTTCATTCTCAGCCAAATTTGGAAACAATTCCCAATTCCCCAAAGGTGTCCATCTTAATAATTTTTCATCATTCGGCATGTGGAAACTTTGAAGATGCATGTTTTATTTTATTTGACTTACAACAGTGTTACTACATGTGTTATAATTTATATCTAAAAAAGCTGACTTTATATTACCCTGAATTTTGGTTGCTGAGAACAGATGGTTCTATTCCAAGCTATTCTTTTTAGTATTATTTACAATATGTTCTCTCGTGGGTGGAAGGCCTGAATAAAACAGCTTAGCAATTATCACATAAAATTGCCAATGTTCCATTTTAACCTGAAAATATGGAAATTTTCTAAAAATTGATGCAGGTTTCTTAAATATGCAAGTGAGGGTTTCAAGGTGGAATGATTGGGGTCAAGAAATTTTCAACTTCAATAGATATCATCAGACTTTGGTAAATCTGATCTTATATTAAGTCATCATTTCTTTATTACTGTTATTTTATTTCCCTGATTTGAACCTAAGCTATATGTATATATGTGTTCAATCCTCTAAGATTTTGATGTTCATAACTTTTCCCCATTTTTCTAGCAACCTTTTTACTTTTTCTTATCACAGCAAATATTTATTCTGGCTTTCATTAATTATATGCATCACAGATATTTTCTCAAGAGCTACTTTTTCTCTTGTGTGTGTTTCCTTATGTGCTTTGATGCAGAGAAGCTTGTTTTTAAAGTCTGATGCAACTGATTTGATCGATTTTTCCCTTTAGAATTTAATCTTTTGGTCTCTTATTTAATGAACTATTCCTAACCAATCACTTCATAAGGTGATACTAATCAAAAGTCAGCTATATTTCCCTATAACATGTCAAATTCTGCCTTCCTTATTTAATCTTTAATGTGTCTTCAATTTATTGGTGTCTAAATTGCATCTAAAGTAAGAATGCCTTGAGCTTTGGGTTACAGAATGGTTTTTAACTTGCTTCTTTTCTCCAGAGCGCTAGAGATCTGAACTGACTTTGGAAATTTCCTGGCTCCATATTCTTGTACTATGCTAGCAACACATATTTAAGTTCATGACTATGAAGTAACATAGGTTTCTGTCACCATGCCCAGCTATTTTTTGGGGACTAGGTCTCACTACGTGCCCCCAGTGGGACTCAAACTGCGATCCCTGGCCCCGGCTGTGGCTGCCTAGGCTGCCACCTACAGGCATGCGCCACCATGACCAGTGCAGCTATATTTTGAGACTAGGTCTTGCTATGTTGCCTGGGGTAGTCTCAAAACCGTGGACTCAAGTGATTCCTAGCTTTGGCCTCCCAAGGCTGGGATTAAAGATGCATGCCACCGCACCTGGCTTTAGTCTTGTTTTTTTATTTTATACATGATTGGAAAAGTTTTAAGATAAAAGTAAAGAAAAAAAAATCCCTATTGGGCAAGGAAATAGTATTGGGCAAGGCAAAGGAATGAAATAATGTTACCTGTTGCAACCTGCAAAATGCAAGAACACCCCCCCCACACACACACACACAAAATGAAGACCAGAACTGTATGCATCCCAGGAGACAGGAAATGCTGGCAAGAGACAAGTCCATGGAGCCAGAAAGCAGAGAAGTGGTTGCCTAGAGCTGGGGGCGCCAGGAGGAAGAGGAACGGTTAATGGGCATGTGGCTTCTTTTGGGAGTGCTGAAAATGTTACCAAGCTACACGGTGGTGATGGGTGTACAAATCTGTAAATATACTAGAAAGCAGTGAATTGTGTACTTTCAACTGGTAAAGTTTATGGTGCATAAATTATATCCCAATACTGCTGCTGCTAAAAGCCCTCAATAGTAAAAGTCAAGGAAAAAGTCAACTTACTCCCTGGGTCCTATAAATAGCTCTGAAACTCCCATGGAACCGCTCCAGACCAAAAGGTTTGGCCAGTATTGAGTGGAGGCTGTCCTCCGCAGTCACCTGGCAGGAAGCATGCCCCAGAACCTCCTGCCCCAGACTGCTTTCCCCGAGCAGTTGGTGACTGGCGAGCATCCCGCCCGTCAGTGAATTTCCAATTTGGCTGCCTCTAAACATGTCATTTGCAGTTGCTTGAGTGTGATTTTAGCAACATGATCTCGCTAAACTGAAACATGATCAAGTTTCATGACGAAAGAGACTCAGCGAGGACCAGGCCCCCTGAGCACTGGCTAGGTACTAATCTGCCGTACGAGCAGCGCATCCACTCACACTGTACTGAAATACGTGCTCGGGCTCATCCACGCCTCATAGTTCAAGAGGCAAAGGACACTCATGTGTGGCTGGTGGCTTCTAACTTTGGAGAAAAACATCCTTTCGATTGATAATGGGCTCTATTTCAAAAATCAAACCAATACACCTAGGAAGAACGGGCAACGCACACAACCTAAGACTTGGCTAAGAAGACACAGTCAAAGCGATGAGTTCGATCTCAAACATGAAAACAGGACTTCGTAGAAGGCCCAGGGGCAGACTACTGTGCCACTCGGTGACGGGGGCCGAGAGTAAGAACATCCCGGATGGGCCGGGCACGGTGGCTCGTGCCTGTAAGCTTCAGCCTATGAAGCGGCCATGGCTAGGGATCGGGGTTCGAGTCCTGCCTGGGACCCGTAGGGAGACCTAGTCCCAAAAACATAGCTGGGCATGGTGGCCTGTCATCCCAGCTACCTGGGAAGCTGAGGCTGGGAATTGCTTGAGTCCGTGGTACCCCGGGCAACGTGAGCCTGCAGTTCCACGGGCAAAAACAGCGAGACCTAGTCTCAAAAAAAAAAAAAAAAAAGAACATCCGGATGGAGGCTCGTGGGGCCCAGACACTCAAGTCGAGGGGAGAAATGGTGACCAGAGTTGGCCAACCAGCTCTAGAAATGAAAAATCCAATGGCCGCCGAGAAAGCAGACGGCCACAGAACGCCCCCAACGAGCAGAGCAGACAGAGGTGGGACATAGCGATGAGGGCCGCGAGAGACCTGACCCACCGCTCCTTACGAATCAGCCCCATCGCCCCAGAAACGACCCGCTGAACACCAGATCTCAATTCCGACTCCCCAGAGAGAACGAACACACCTCAGTTCAGTGTCTGTCCTGGCAGCTCCTCCCGCCCGCCTACGTCCAGGCCAGCATCTTCTCCCGTCCCTGCTTCCAGCAGCCCTAACCTGTCCGGACATAACCAACTGCCTTCATCGAACTGGCAAACCTGTCCTGTGAGGCTGGAAGGGGAGCTCTGCGGCTACCCGAGGCCCCCCTCACTGCGCCCCACACCTCATCAGACCCTGTCACAGGTGACAAGAGCTTGGCATTTGATTTTTGTTGAATTTCTGCACCCCTAGGGGCCCCCTGGCAGCCGAATCTATGCAGCGTCATGCTCGGGCAGATCCACAGGCTGACAAGGACAGCGAGGACACAGACTCTGAGAGTCACACTAGCAGACAGTTGGGAATGACCGACTGTCCTCCGCAACGTCACCGGGCCCGCACGTGAACACACACGTGTCATACAGCCCAAGATTCCCCTCCCGGCTAAGTTCTCTTGCTATGATGACTACACAGCAAGCAGCCGAGAGCCTCAGCGGTGTCGGTGTTTATTGTTTACAGGCCTAGAAGTGCTCAGGGGTTTCCAGGCAGCTCTGCGGGTCTCCGGTGGGTTTGCTCCCAGCGCTGGGGGTGGGTCGGCCAGGACAAACATTCCAGGTGCTGCTCGTGCTGTGGCGGGCAGGCCCAGACATGTTCTGCTGAAGGCAGCAGAGCTAAGGACACCCCTTTGTCACGTCCCTTCCCAGGCTCCTCCGGCAGCCTGTCTGCGCACACAGTGAGTAGCGTGGCAAGAGACACGGTGGCCAGTGGGCTGGCGCTGCAGAGCGGCATAACCTTGGGCACTGAGAAAAAGCTAAAGAAGTGTCTCTATCCATGCACCTCCCCACACTGCCTCGCCAGCGTGTCCACCATCCACAGATTCGCTTCAGTGCTTCAGAAACCTTTTTATCGTCTTTTACTGTCTTGCTTTTTAGATTAAAGAATGGCTTAGTTTTGCTGGTCTTCCCAGTTTCACGACCTGCGATACAACCACTTAGCACAAGTCTCTCTCTTTTGAGCTTTCAAAGGCGCCACTTCTCTGATAGGAAGAGACTCAGCTGGTAGGGCTGAGAACACACCATCCTTTCTTCTTCATCTCAGACTAATTGCTGCTCTCTCTCTAAGCGAGGCTTTGTCCAGTTGATTTGGCCTTCCCTCTCCACTCTCTCTGAGTCCTTTGATCTGCTCTTTTTTTTTTTGGTGGGGGAACATTCTCCATTTCTCCATTTCTAAAGTTCTCCCTGACAGTACAACCCCCAGCAGCCGATCACACCTCAGCAGCCTGCTCATCTTTGCCCCTCTCAGAAAACCCATGTAAGAGTCGAAGGCATTCGGGGATCTGAATATATGTCATCAGAAAATTGAAGCACGAGCCCTTTCCCTCCTTGCCCACAGCCTTTCTAGGCAGGAAAAGTCCCCAAACGCATGCACACGCCCTTCCCCATTGCCTACACAAGCTGTTGGGCCTGCTTGCTTCTTGCATTCAGATATTTTCACTTTCCTTTAAAAGGGCCTGTACTCCCTGGAATTTGAACAAACTTTGTGATGTCTGCCCTTTCATTTTTTGGCCTTTGCTCTGATCCACCTGTGCAATTAAAAAGCAAAAGCAATAGCACTTAATGGTCCAGAGATGATTACAACAAAGATTGCTACATCTCACTCTGCCCCTGTCTTCTGAGCACCCTCAGTTACCATTGCCACTCACGCTTCCAATGCTAGTGTCTGATTGTTCCCCTGTGCTCACACACATCGATGGTTTCATGTTTTACTTCAGACTTCACAGTGACCCTAGGAGGCAGATCTGAGAAATATGGTCCTTATCACAGATGCCAAAATGGAGGCACAGAGGGTTAATTCCCCAGCCACAGCAGGGCCAGCCAGAAAGCGGTGGGGTCGGGACTCATGCCCAGGCAGGCCGGCTCCAGAGATGTCAGCAGGGAGGCAGAATGCTGATGTGCTCACACCCCCACCCAGGTCCCCAGCAGTTGAGAAAGAGAACAAATACATCATTTACCCTGGGCCCCTCCAACAGAGATCAAATAAAGAGGGGGTGGGGGGGTGACAAGCAACACTGCAGAGATAAAGCTAGGTAAGACCAAAATATGACACAGGGCAAAAAGTCCTCATGTGTCAAGCTGACTTGTCAAAATCTCCAGGATGCCTTTGATCTTTAGAAAAAAATTTTAAAAGTTCTCTAAAAGGATTTCCAGAGAGGCTTTAGGTATCAGGGTTGAACTGTCCAGTCAATGGCAATAATTTGATTTTTTCTAATTCTAATTATGCATTTTATATGACAACTATTTCAAGATACAAGCAATATAAAGATTACTAATGAGATGTCTTGGACTCCTTGCCTGTATCAAAACCTTCAAAACCCGCTGGTTTTGTTTTTATTTTTTTAATTTTTCAAACTCTATTTTTTAGAGAAATTTCAGGATCACAGTGAAATTAAGGGGAAGGTTTAGAGAGTGCCCATATTCCCCTTGTGCCCCCATACCGCTCATACACAGTCTCCCCATTATCAACATCTTGCCAGAAGGGTACATTGTTTACCAAGGGTGCTCCTACGCTGCCATTACCATCATTACTCAGAGGCCATCATTAACCCTAGAGTTTTGAACATTCTGTGTTTGGGCAAATATATAAATAGCATTGTTCCATCATTGTAATATGCAGTGTATTTCATTGTTCTAAAATCCTCTGTGCAAAAGAGATTAAGATGGTTCACGGGTGCTAAGATGGTGGGAGAACCTCAGGGTAAACAATGATGTAAAATATATATATGTACAATCAATTTTAAATAATAAAATAAAATCCTCTGTGCTATGGCTATCCCTTGTCCCATCTAACTCCTTGCAAGTACTGATCCATGGCTTTTCAATGGACGTAATTTAATTTAAAGCTGCAATCCACTAGTCCTTTGGGAAAAGAGGCTTCTAAACTATGGATTTGAAGGACTAGATTGCTGTAGAGTAACAAAGATCACTTTTCTTAAATAATGCCGCTCAGTTTTCCAGCATTCAGCATGTAAGGATACTGCTTTGAGATCTGCAAGAAAAGAAATTCCCAAATTCTTATCAAACAAAGCCTCTCCCTTTCCTGGGCATTCGGAGATTTGACAGAACTAGTTTAATGATGCTTTTCCTTGGAAGGCTCTTGATGGATTCCCATGGCCTTTGGAAGTTCTCAGCCCATGTCAATGGTAGAAGGAGTCCCTAGTCAGCCTCAGCCCACTCACAGCAGCTCTATCACTAGCTTGCCTTTCACTAGAAGCCTCCTGGGGCATTTCTCGGTTACTATCTCATTATAGAGTCTCTGAGATTCCTGTTGACGTTGTCCCTTGGAGCAAGCATTAGCTTGAGGACTCCTGGCATCTCTGAATTGCTTTGAAGCCCTGACAATGATGACAATGATGGTGGCACTTGCCACGGCATGTTCACCGGTTTTCAAGACTCTGAAGGGAGACCAGTGAATTATTCTGTAACAATTTTCCAAATGAACCCACCCTAAGGTCAATTAAGTGTAGTCTTCCGGGACTACAGAATCAGAAACACTGAGGCAAAGATCCAACTTCACAGCTCAGAGTATTTCTTTGATTTCCCTTTTCATTTAGTGGACAGTCATCTAATCTCTAAGAACTGCAAATGCCCCTACGAAGCCACGATCACTCACCATCTTTTGGACATTCTCATCATTAATGTTGGTGTTATAATCCCAGGAAGCGAGGGCGCTCTTGTAAGACACATTTTCAGCATTGCGGTTAAAATTCTCCAAAAATTCCTTGGCTTGAGTCTCTGTGGTGGACTGAGCAGCAGCTACAGCAACGAGGCTGAGAAGGAGCCAGGGAAAGCCTGACATCTTTCCCTGTGCGCCAAGCTCCCATCCACTGAAGAACTTTCCCTGGAGTCAGACCTCTTCATGAGTTGTTCTGTCTCATCAGCCTTTGAACTTGGGTTGGGCACTGAGCAGGGAAGACAGGGAAAAAAAAAAGAAGAAGAAGAAACAGTAAACAATCTGCTGAACCAACATAAAGTTCATCCTGGAGAGGACAGATATGTAAACAGATTTTAGAATGATTTTTAAAGTAAATCAAATAAACAAATGTTATTCATTAATCCTAGAGAATCATAATTCTCCTTGCACTTTATGGCCAAATCAAAACTTGTGCATTTGGTTAATATGTTCCTAAAAAGCTGTTAAAGATACACTGAAAGTGTTATAATTTCACAGTGGCCAAAGCAGCTTAAAATTAGGGCTCCTGGTACTTACAGATTTTCCAGACAATTCGTCACGTGCTTGTTACCCCTACCCTTTCCTTTTCATTTCAAGTTCATATTCACAGAAACTCCACCAAGGTAGCATGTTCCCTTCCTAAATAAACAACTGCCCTTGTCAAGATGGAATTTTTTCCCCTGATGTATGGTCATGTCCATGGCCATTTTTCAAAATCGCAAGAGCCCTCCACCCTCCAGCTCCATTCTCCCTGGCCTGCCTTGGGAAAACTTTAAAAAGCTCTTTTTCTTTTGCTCAGGTGACCACATTGAATGCCGGGTCTGGGCCTGATTTCACAGAGCTCCTCGTCTGCTCCCACTTACCTGCTCAAAACTCAGTCCCGGGCACGAGGAAATATCTCCACCGCTGTGTAAAGTTCAAGGAGTGTCCGTGTCAAGTGCTCGTCAGCCATAGAGTTACAGGGGTTCGTGGCCACGCAGAATTCCAAGAGACTTCGGTGGTCACGCGGGATGGTGTGCAAGAGTGGCATCTGTGCCCTCCTTCCCAGGGAGCCAGTAGAAAGTCCCAGATGGAAGACAGGCGCCCCTTTAAAACGCAAGGTTAAGGGCCCACTTGATTGCGATTATGAAACCTTCCCACCGAGAACACATTTCTTCACCCAGAAAAACAAGTCTTCCAGGTCCAGGTGAAATGGCAGTTGCCAAGCCCTGAGAAGTTTCCCTCACTTCCCCTTATTCCAGCGTTAGGCCTATTGTTATGGCTGAAGAATAAAGAATTGTAAGTAACAGTCACGGTGCTTTGCATTACAACATCTTGTGTAAGCATTACAGCAACCCCATAGGTCAACGATTTTTATCGCCTCTTGGATTAGGAAACTGAGGTTCAGCAAATATAAATAAATTGCCAGCCCTCAGCTCGCAAGCGGAGAGGCAGAGCACAGGGACCCGCAGTCTTGAGTCAGAGGCCGCCGCTAGTGGAGGAAGGAGGGTAAGAGCCAGGACGAAGCATGGAGGTGCGTGGAACCAGTGAGCGCGGGGGCATGTGCCTGCAGTGAAGGGGGTGGATTTGCTTTTGCACACCCCAAGGAGGGGGGTTCTCACCACCTTTGATGTGTTGAAACACACAAATCTAAGAAATAAAGAAAATGACACCCTTGAGTGATCATGATAAAGAACACTGAAAGAAGGGGAGCTGGGGGGAAATCCGTGACACATCAGTAGGCTCCTCGCAGCACTGAAGACACTGAGATGCAGTGGCTACTCACAGCGGGTAAGGGACCCAAGTGGAGAGGGGTGAGGGCAGAGGATGGTGGGGCTCTGAAGAGTCGGAGTGTTGTTTGAATAAAAGCTGAAACAAAACTCCACTCAAGTGACTTCCTGAATGAAACTCGAATGAATGTTCAAGAAGGAAAGGAGCGGGGGTAGTTTGCCTTCCACTCAGCGACGCAGAAAATAACATCAGCATGATCAACCTGAAAGGACAAAGCAGGCTATGAGACCTGAACGCTAGAATGAGATGGCCAGTGAGCCTGAGGCCACAGAGGCAAGAACATTCTGGAAGCCAGGAGACTTTGAAAAGCAAGGGAGCAATATGTCTGAGCAGTGAGTTGAGCCTGGGGACTCGGCTTCCTCCCCTGGGAAGCTGCCATGTTCTGATGACTGCCAGACGACCAGAGAGCTCCCTGGGGCCCACGACCCAGGCTGACACCCGAAAGACCAACTGACTTAAAGAACAGACTGTCTTGGAGGAGGAATGGAGAACCAGATAGAAACAAGGAGAAATGCAAGAAATCTGCTCTGCATTTCTTTCTTTCTTTCTTTCTTTCTTTCTTTCTTTCTTTCTTTCTTTCTTTCTTTCTTTCTTTCTTTCTCTTTCTGTCTGTCTGTCTTTCTTTCCTTCTTTCTCTCTTTCTTTCTCTCTTTCCTTTCTTTCCCTTCCTTCCTTCCTTCCCTCCCTCCCTCCCTCCTTCCCTTCCTCCCTTTCCTTTTCTTCCTTTCCTTTCTTTTCCTTTTTGAAACTAGGTCTCACTATTTTTGCCCGTGGAACCGCAGGCTCACATTGCCTGGGACTCAAGTGACCCCCAGCCTCAGCTTCCCAGGTAGCTGGGATTACAAGTGCACACCACCATGCCTAGTTATTTTTTGAAACTAGGTTTCGCTATGTTGCCCCAGGTGGGACTCGAAGCCCGAGTTCCAGCTGCAGCTTCCTAGGCTGCTGCTTGCACGCATGCGCCACCATGCCCGACCTTGTCCCACATTTCAAAAGGTTTGGAGGGTGAGTTTCATAGGTGCAAGAGAAGGGCATTTCATCTTGACACCTCACAAAAGCATAAAATATAATTTTTAGAATGTGGTTGGCACTTGGCAGATACTTCTCTCTGGTCCTAACTATACACTGAGGAATTCACCAGAAACAAATTAGTTGCCCACCTCATGTCCTTTCTGATAACAGAATAGAATGACTGAAATAAATAAGTAAACAAATAAATAAATAGATAAGAAAGACCCAGCACCAGTTTAGCTTCCATTTCAATACTGGATTTAAGAAAATTTCAAGTTGAGTAGATCTGCATTTCCCCAAACAACCACACATTACAGGAGTAGGTAGTCTTCTAAGGATCAGCCGTCATGTCCAGAACTACAAGAATTGTGATTCGATAATTACTTACTAGCCACCACCAGAATATTTCTGATGCTGCGCTTGATACTGGATACACATTATGATTGAGCCAGGGAAGGTTCTGTGATGTCACACGATGAGATGGGGCAAAAAGAAGAAACACAGAGCTAACGGTAAGTGCTATGATTTCACAATAGTAAGGAAGGTGGCACATAATGAGGTGGCGATGAGAAGGTAACACCTGAACGTTGGCTTCAAGGAAAAGATGGAAGCCATGAAGAAGACTGTTCCAGGCACAGGGAACAGCCAGTGCGAAGGGTAGACACAAGTATCAAGAGCATCAGAGACTCTCTGGCTGAAGCCCAGTGTGCCAGGAGGGTGGCAGGAAGTGAAGATGGAAAGGAAGCTGGAATCATGCTGGGAGGGCCTTACAGACAACTGTGGGACTGAGGCTTTTACTCTGGGCAATGTGGGAAGACACTGGAGAGCTTTAAGCACAGACGCGAGCTGGTGAACAACTTTACAGCATCACTCTCACTACTGATCATAGACCAGACACTGAAGGCTGGAAGCTGAGGGTCTAATCAGAGAACAACTCTAGCCCAGGCAAGTAGCCTGAGTGAGAGCTGAATATGAGCCATGAACACAACAAAGCTGCCCAACCGAAGGAACATCCATCTAAACCAGCTCCGTTTTTTTTCTAAATAAATAATTTTATTGCTTTGTCACATTTGTGCATTAATTGATTCCCTGACCTATGGCCCTTCCTCCTCCCCCCTCTGTGTCCCCCCTCCAGTCACTCCAACTCCCACCTTTCTGCGATTTGTTGATGTTGATGTTTAGTTGTTTGTTGTTTGGCCCGTTGGTCTCTTCCGATATCTGGTAAATATTCTTATCCTGGGTGAGGACCTGAGTTCCTGTGACCTGTTGCTCCATGCTGCTTAATTTCTAAGAATCACTTTGAGGCAGGTAGCCCGTCCCTGCTCATCTGGAACCTCTTGCAGGGCAGGTGTGTAGCGTTGCTCTCCAGGTTCCTTTTTTGTGGCATTTTCTGCTGTGAAATTGACAGTCTCCTTTTCTTCAGACCTGTGTGGTTGCTGGGATTCATGCCTCCTCATTCATGCTGGCTGCCTCCTCTGTTCTGTTGAGTGTTCTGTGGTGCTGCTTTTAAGCCTTTTAGCTTTGGCATCTGGTGTTGGGATCCCATCTCTTGGTTACTGGCATTAGTGGGGTTCCACGGTGGAGACAGACTCCAGTAGGAGGTTTGTCTATTTCTTCTTCACTCTTGTGGTTTACAGTTTTGTTGCAGGGCTTTCTTTCCCAGATGGGAGAGGAGAGTGTTTTGCTCACCTTGGTGTGATCTCTGGATCAGGGGCTTGTTTCTTAACCCCTAGAACATTGTAGGCAAAGCTCTTTGCTATGTCACTTATGTGATTAATCTCACAGTCATGTCTAGTGGGTCTGATCTTGCTCAGTTTGGGTCTCACCCAGGTGACGATCATGACCAGGGCCTTTGTTTTTCTTTTCTCCAGTGTCAGTAGATTGTTGGTTTTCTCTTTTCCAGTGATATCTGTTGGAAATGGGAGTGACAAGCGGGGGAACCCCCTCCCCCCCCCAGAGGTGCCGTCCCCGCCCCTGGACACGAAGGGGCTAAGGGCCGCCCTCCCTCTCCCAGGACCCCGTGGGGTGCCTACCCCCGGGCCCTGGTGGCTGCCGCCAGGGGAGTAGGTGGGGAGGCTTATCTGTGCATGGGCCTGCATCAGGCAGGCCCAGACCCCAGCCCCAGCTCCATTTTGTTAATGAAAGTAACAGATAAATGATTGTGTAGAACATCAGACCGTTTCTGAGAACCCCAATTTTAGAGAGACATGGGAGTATATCTGGAGGAAAAGGGAGAGAACGGCTGGGCCAAATGCAATGGCATTTGCCTTCCTGTTCAGATGTACCGTCCTCCATTGTGGGCCAAGTAGAACAAGACTGGGCTCTTTGGAGTGACTCGTCCATGTGTTCGCTGAGTTGGGTCCTAGTCCTCCCACACCAACTCTCCTCATCTCCGAGTGATGACAACGTTCCACCTATCTCATTAGGATGTTCTCTGCATCTATAAAGAAGAGTGTGTGAATACAGACAAGAGTGTTGGAAGCTTGGTAATCAAAGTTACTCACAACAAGGGACACTATGTAAAAGTCTGGAGACTTTGAGAAGTGAGGGAAATGGGAGAACTGTTCACAGTAGTTCCATAGAAAACCTGTCCTATTCTGAAACTAAGGAGCTGCATAAGCAAAACTAAAATATGCTGTCTTTGCTACAGCCGCTGTGCATTTTTAAACCATTTAATGTAGAAATATTTCTGGAATATACTCCAGCCTCATCAGAATGTCACCTGAACATTACCTTATGCATCTTCTTTTTTCAGATGACTCAGTATCCTCAGCTAGAAAATTGTTTACTGCTGACCTCTCCTATGACAGTGTCTTCAGGACTTCAAATAAATGACTCCGAACAGCTTGATTGCCATTAAATCTGCTGTCTTTGCAGGTTCTGAATTTGCTGTCACTTCTGGAAGAATTGACAGTTAGTAGCCCTGCCCGCCACAAATTCCCTCCCTATTTTTAATCTGCTAAAATCTAAATGGAAACTAGATAACCTCAGAGTTCAATCTGAAAGCTCTGTGTCCACAGGTGCAGACCTGAGGGTGGGTCGTCACTGTGTAGAGCAAAGTACGCAGACTTTGAGATCCCTGTTTCCCTGACTGCTCAACTTTTTATATATACTTCCCACTGGGTCATAAAATGGTGAGGTTGCCAAACAGCGAAAGCAAAATCTTTCTCTAGCTGCCCAAGCTGAAGGGATACCTTTAGTAAACTTCAGAGGGAAAAGAAAAATGCTTTGTGCACTTTCTGACAGAAGTTAGGGCTACAAGTAAGGGATACAAAGGACAGAAATGTAAACAAAGCTAGAATTTTCAATGACCGAGAATTGTTCACATTTTGTACAATCGGTTGCAACCACATATCTATGGTATAAAGTAAATGTAGAAGTACTTTCCAGAAAATAACAAGGTGAGTTTTAACCCGAAGGAAAAACTAAAGCTATCCCCCATTTACGTTCTAGTTGCACAGCAGTCACTTCTACAGGTAGAGCAAAGACTGTCTTCATTAACTAAAATCACAAATAGTTTCAACAGACAGATAGCTCAAACGTGTGAGGACCAGGAGGTTACTGATCATTACTGGTTAGAGCGTATGATGATACAGTGCTTGTCATGTGACCCCATTTCTTTCCACACTCAGACAATATCAGGTAACACTAGCACCGTTAGTATAAATTTACACTGCGGGCCTCAGAAGCAGAACTTGAGCCTTCATTCCGAGTGATCTTCTCAGTTAAAACCAAGAGGAAAAGACTTCCATCAGGGTCTCAATCTACAGGAAAATATTACACAGTCCAAGCTGGGCACAGTGGCATGTGCCTGTAAGCTTCAGCCTGTGAAGCGGCTGGGGCTAGGGATCGCGGTTCAAGTCCCATGTGGGGCAACATAGCGAGACCTAGTTCCAAAAAATAGCTGGGTGTGGTGGCGCATGCCTGTAATCCCAGCTACCTGGGAAGCTGAGGCTGGGGATTGCTTGAGTCTGTGGTACCCCGGGCAACGTGAGCCTGCGGTTCCATGGGCAAAAATAGCGAGAACTAGTCTCAAAAAAAAAAATTACACAGTCCAAATTTTAGAAAGAAAACAGGATAGACAGACAGGTAGATAGATAGATGATAAAGGGAAAAGTTACTTGAAACAAGCCCCATCCAAGGAGTCTTCCATGGACCGAACAGGGAGGTGATGAAGGGGATTTCCAGGAACTTGTCCTCACATTTCCTGGTTTATACCAAGAGGACATGTCTTGGGGTCACAGAGAGGTTGAGTTGAGGCAAGATGCAGGGTTGAGGAAGGCAGCTGAGATGAAAGATTATCAAAATCAAGTGTCAGATCCAGTCTAAGTCACTGGCAAGCATTCAAAGCCTAGAGCCCTCCGAGAGCCAGTGCTTGCCTCTCGCTGAGAGCATGAGGGTGAGTGGATGAGTGAAGACTTGGACAGTTCGGTTACTATTTCCAAATTGACTCTAAATATCTTAACATATATCTGCATCTCTTTTTGAGCATAACAATCAAGATAACAGTTCACATGTGACGTGGTGGTGGGAGAGCCTCGGGGTATACAATGATGTAAAATATGTGTGTAATCAACTAAAATAAAGAAAAATTTAAAAAAAACAAATTCAAGGACAATTAAGGTAAAAAAAGAAAATCTGAAAAAAAAATCAGAGCCAGGCGTGATGGCATGCCCCTATAATCCCTGCCTTGGGAGGCTGAGGCCAGGAATCACTTGAGTCCACGGGTTCGAGACTACCCTGGGCAACATAGCAAGACTTAATCTCAAAAAAACTAGATGGGCGTGGTGTCATGCACCTGTAATCCCAGCTATCTGGGAGGCTGAGGCTAGGGATCGCTTGAGTCCCTGGGTACCCTGGGCAACATAGCAAGAACTAGTCTCTAAAGAAAAAAGGAAGCAAATGAAAAAAATCTTCATTCCTTCATTCCTTTTGTCTCTACCTGAGTTTTCAGATTGAGTCTAAGAGGTGTGTTTCCTGGTTCAACCAAAGCAGCCAATAGTAGTGGTCTTGGGAACTAGCAGGCTCCTCTAGGCCACCGCGCTGCATCCTTCTCGCCTCTCCTTCTAAGAGGTTTGCTGGGTCTGAGCGGTCCGTGGAGCGTGGTGAGGCTGGTTAGTGTTTCCAGCCCAAGGCATCTTCTGCACTCAGTGAGTTCCTTGTAGCAAGTGGAGAGAGGAGACTTCATGCAGAGCTAAGGGAAAAACACCCGGGGAGAGCCAGTTGGGCTCCATCAAAGCTTGCTCGGAGGAGTGCTGGTCAAGGTCACAGTCTCTAACCCCTACTAAACACATTCTTCACTTCCTGACAACTCTGAGTTTTTAAAATAGGCGGATTCGCCTTGCAATTGGAATATGCCATCTTGATACAAGATGTTATTCTTGGATCTTGGTGTAGCCAATGTTTTAGCGGGACTTACAGAAAACTGGGAAAAGCCATGGCAAACGCTTCAAGGATGAAGCCACGAAGCGATTGTGAACATTGAAAACTTGAGAAAGTGCCTGCAGGAATGGCCACGCTTCCCACGCTTCCTGCTCTGCGCACCCTTTTCAGTGCTTTTGCTGGTTGTACTGTCCAAAATGTTCTTGCTTCTTCCATTACGACATAGGAATCTCCCTAAAATGCACTGGGGAGCAGAAGTCAGCTGCAGCTTGATGACCTTTGGAAGCTTACTCAGAATCCTCCTAAGTTTATTTGGGCAAGAAGTCTTTGAGCTCAAGTTTCATAAAAATTCACCATGAAAATAAATAAATAAATAAATTTTTAAAATTCAGCATTAACCTGAAATTCAGGGGTAACATCAAGACTTCTATTAAGATGTTTCTGGAAGATCTTTGATGCTTAGGGGTGTGAGGAACGCTTGAGATCCTTTTGGCAGTCTAGATCCAAGACTGAAAGTAACATTCTTCTGGGAAAATCACTGGGTAGGGAAAAATACTCATCTGTTACTCAGTTGGAATTTCAACCGTGGCATTGGTCTAAGGAGAAATTTACTGGTAATCAAAAACCAGAGTTATCAGGGCCCAGGACAAGATAATGCTTGCCCCAAGACACCCATCAGAGCGCATGAGCCAGCGGTAATCCAGCACCGTGGAGAGCTCCGTGGGGGCACCGAGCCTCTGAAAGGTCTGCTGTGGTCAGCCTACCAACCGCAATAGCAATGGGGTGAGGGGTAGTGGCCAAAAGGCTAAAATTTAAATGGCGGGAAGGAGACTAGATTGAAGGCCTAGACCTGGCCCGCTATTACAGCCATCTGCCACGTTCTATTGGCCAGAGCACATTTAAGAGGAGAGCTAGACTATAGCTCTTGATGGGAAAGATGGCAAAGTCACATTATAAAAGGAGTTGTTACAGAGAAGCTTGGAAAAGTAGTGTTTCAATCTACTGCGAATGCAGTAAACATTAGCAGAGGCCCGGTCCTTAATTAGCTAGACTTCACGGCAAACTCCCAGAGAGTACGCGCGACCACCAGAGTTGACATGAGACAAGCAAGCTGCAGTCTCCCAGACCAGTCAGTCCCCAGGAGCCCTGACAACTGCCGGAGATGCCCAAGTCAGAGCCACCGAGCCCAGAAGAATGTCCCAGGGGAGCGCAAATAAGTCACCAGTCCTTAGCACCAAAGACTAAGAAAAGGGCTGCTGTTTCCACCTGTGGATTTTGGGGGCATTTTTAATGTAGTGAAAGTGAACTGCTACATTATCTCAATACCTTCACCATGGCCTTGCCAAACTACCTACTGAGTAAGGATGCTTTGGGGCTGCAATAAGAAAACACTCTAACTCGACTGGCTGACACAGTAAGGAAAACATAGGAACAGATCCCGATAGATACAGCTAAATGCAGAGTGAATTCACTTAGCAACTTCATGATTTCATTACCAGACACCTGGATGTGTCCGTCTCTCCATGGCACTACCCTCGGCAGGGCGATTTCTGCTTGACAAGCTCTCTTTGTCATCATCACAAGATGAAGTCATTTGCTTTAGGCAGCATGTCTAGAAATGACAACATGGAGAAGGAAGAATGGCTTCTTCCTATCAGTGTCTCTTTCTAATGAATCATTTTAAGACTAAGGAAAGTTTTCCCAGAGTTCCAGGATAACTGGTTTGGGCCAATCATGAGTGACACATGACTCATGCTGCAGACGGTAGACATCCAATGAAACTCAGTTCTGCCTTAAGGAAGTAGGAGAGTGTGTCTTTCACAAGGGTAATAAAAATAGTACATTGCCAACAGGGCGATTTCTAGGAATATTTTCAGTAGAGACTTCATTCCAAGCAGGATATTTAGGTTCTCACATATTTCAGATGGACAAAACACAACTTACAAGATCTTCATGAACTGTGTGTGGATCTGGGGGAAATTTTCATCTTAGAACCAGTAACATGCTGATACCTCTACCCACTGACTGCCTCTGACAGAACCACCTCTATCCACTGGCTGCGTGTGATAGAACCACCTCTATCTATTGGCTGCATATAATAGAGCCAGACACAAGTGGACAAAAGGATAAGAAAGCCCTGATAGAAGAGGAAAGATCATTCCCAAAACCATACATTTTTCTTCAAGGACACAGACACCCTGCACAGTGTTAACAACCACTTGCCCAATAAATGAAGAGATGAGAGAATGCAACACAGAGAATATATCTCTGGCTCCTCCATCCCTTGTGGGAAATTTTACTCCAATGATACAGATAAAACATGATGTGAATAAGCTCTGATTGAAAAATCATAAAATTAGTCAGGCACGGTGGCTCATGCCTGTAAGCTTCAGCCTATGAAGCAGCTGGGGCTGGGATTGCGGTTCGAGTCCTGCCTTGGGCACGTAGTGAGACCTAGTTCCAAAAAAATAGCTGGGCATGGTGGTGCGTGCTTGTAATCCCAGCTACCTGGGAAGCTGAGGCTGAGGACTGCTTGAATCCGTGGTACCACGGGCAACGTGAGCCTGCGGTTCCATGGGCAGAAATAGCAAGACCTAGTCTCAAAAAAAAAAAAAAAAAAAGAAAAAGAAAAGAAAAGAAAAGAAAAATGATAAAACTTTGTGAGATTTCTGAGAAATAGGAGGTCGAGTGGGCCTAAGGTCTAAGTAGGTTTTCTGAAGATGAGACCAAATCACAGGAACTAATACTGCTATGCATAAGAGAAGAGTAATATCAAACTACCCTAATAATAGTCAAAACATTATTCAAATGTCCAAATTGTTCAGTGTTTATTATGTGCCAGGCAGCACTTAACTGCTTTACCTGTGTCCCATCCTTTATTCCTCACAATAATCCTATGAGACAAGTAATGGCATTACACCCACTTTTGAGATGAGAAAACTGAGGCACAGAATCAAGCTTACAAAGTTGGATAGCAATATGTTTACTGCAGCTGTGTTTACAATTGCCAAGATATGGGAACAACCCAAACACCCCAAAACTGATGAATGGCTGAAAAAAATATGGTATAGGTACACGATGGAATATTAATATCAATCAAAGAGGACAAACATCATTTTCAGCAACTTGAATGAAGCTAGAAGGACTTATGTTAGCAGATATAAGCCAGAAAGAAAAAAAGAAATATGGGATGGTCTCTCTTATATGAAGGATAGAGGGAAAAACAAACAAATGAATAAGAAAAATTAGAAACAACCAACAGAACTGAACAATAGAGCAAGAGAAGGGGAGGGGGAAGAAAATGGGGGAGGCGGAGGGCACAAATGATTAAGATGGTTAACAGGTGTTAAGGAAAGGGGAAAACCCTGGGGAACACAATAATGTGCTATATATGTGTGGGGGAAATAAAATTAATAATAAAAGGGGGGTAAAGTTGGATGGCAATGGACTTAGGATTCAAATCTCAATAGCCTGAGGTCAATCCCCTGAGGTCAGAAGGACTTTCTGGAAGATGTCTTCTTGTAGACAAGGCTGGGAGTGACAGTTCAGGCATGAAGAGGCCTAAGAAGGTGTGGCTGGACAGATGGAACAATGGTGCTGAGATGAACTCAAGCCTGCATGAGCTACACAGGTTCTCTTGTACTTCTTACGCGGCACGTAGTTTTGTGCTTTTCACTGAGGGGAGCCATCAGAGCTCTGTCCTATGTGGGGGGAAGCTATGCTTCTCTCAGCAGGGGGAGAAGAGGCAGTAATCCAGGGGACTTAAGAGAGAATGGGTTTACAGATTTGTTACTCACAAGTAAGAAATACAATGACTAAAGTCAAGTACAGCACAGACCTGGACAACAACTATGCAAATTGCTATATAACTGCTGGAACCAACAGAAGCTCCGTTAAAAAGGTTTTCCAGTGCTATAGTACATCCAATCTGCTTAAGATGCCGATTTCTCCCTATGCAACTATCTGTGTGTTGTGTTTGGTTTGCCCCAAGAATGTCCCGGCAACTACTCGGCGCACTCTTCAGTCATGGGGATCAGACATCCCAGTTCCAGTTCCTGTCTGCCATGGTGCATATGCCTGGCATGACATTGAAAGCACGTTCAAGTTACTCCAGGAGGAGGAGATGATGACAAAGTGATTTTTAAGTGGTAGTAAACTAAAAGAAGAAGAATTAAAACATGAAAACTGAAAAAATTAGTTGCTGTGACTCTTATAGCATAACGTATAAAGAATCTCAAATGCTGTGTGATCTGGGGGAGATACTCACATTTGTTCAACCTCTGTTTCATCTTTGCTAAGTAGGATGAGTAATCCTTACTATTGAATGGGATAAATGATGAACAGTGGTAACAATCAGCAAATGCAATGAACCTTTGGAATAAAACTTTCATATTCTTTATGAAAAGTGAGTTTGAAACTATTCAACTTACATCCACAAGGGGAAAAAAGCATTCTTTTAGGGAAAATATTTGACTGTATGGGTAAACATTCATATCCACAATGATCACATTTTAGAAGATAACCTATGTATCTGAAAGAATCGGAGACCCGCCAGAGGGTGATAAAAAGGAATGAACATATAAATATGTACGGCATCTATCTGGCACCAACACAAAATAAAAAAGAGCTACAAAACCACAACACCCTCATTCCTCCCACCACACCCCAGTACTCTCCTTGAGATTTCATGCACGGCATTTAATTTGCTGATTTACTGGAATGTGCTGTGTCAAAGCTCTATACCTGAACCTGTAATCTGGGGCTTTCTGTAATCATTGTCCTACTAGAGTGACCCTTGGTATTTCCCTTTAGAGAGCTAAGCAGATTATAATCTAGCAAGTAGGTACTATACTACACACTGGTGATTTAATCTCAACCTCAATCACCTTCGGAATAATGGCAGAGATACTTTGACCAACGTCTGCCACTTTTGAGTTGATTTTAGTTCTTCTATCATTGATTTAAATTTTCTTTAGTTCTTCAAAGAGTACTTTAGATGATGTGGGGTTGTGCTAAATAAAAGGCAAAAGACTTATTAGATGGATGACTTGTTCTACTCTTGGCTTGTCACCACATCATCCCGGGGACCTTTGAGTCCTGGTTTGTAAGGGCCCCAAGCAATGAAGAAATAGAATGGGTGACTCACCCCACAGACAGGCAGGTGAGCCACAGGCACCAAGCCTCAATCTAAGAGAGTCTAAGTGTTTTCAGAATTTGACCAAACGCACAAAGTTCTACCCTACTGACTAGTTAGCTCAGCAAAATTTTGTCCAAAGAATAATCATTCAAAAACACCCTCGCCATAATCTGATCGAATGTAAGTTAATACTGCCATAATTAGCTGAGTTATTAGGGTTTTCTCTCTACTTCTGTCACTGTCTCTATCTCTCTCTTCAAGGATTATGTTATTATTTTCTCAGAGGGAAAGGGAAGCTATTGTTGGAACTAGAAGTAATGTGTCCTTGGAAGATTTTTCTTTGAAGTTATAATAGCAGATTTGCTAAGACCTGAAACCATAAAATACATAGAAGATACTATGGGCAAAACACTCCAAGATCTACACTTCAGAAACCCATTTCAGGACATATCTACAGATGCCAAAAAAAAAAAAAAAAAAGAAGGAAAACATAAACAGCTGGGACTACATCAAATTAAATAGCTTCTTTACAGCAAAAGAGACAATAAGGCCAGGCACGGTGGCTCGTGCTTGTAAGCTTCAGCCTATGAAGTGGCAGGGGCTAGGGATCACGGTTCGAGTCCCACCTGGGGCCCGTAGTGAGACCTAGTTCCAAAAAATAGCTGGGTGTGGTGGCGCATGCCTGTAATCCCAGCTACCTGGGAAGCTGAGGCTGGGGATTGCTTGAGTCTGTGGTACCCTGGGCAACAAGAGCCTGCGGTTCCATGGGCAAAAACAGCAAGACCCACTTTCCAAAAAAAAAAAAAAAAGAGACAATAACCAAAACAAAAAGAAACCCAATGGAATGGAAAAATATTTTGACCTCCTTACAAATGATAAGGGTTTGATAACAAAGATCCACAAAGAACTCACACAGCTTAGCAAAAACAAAGCAAAAAGCCCAGTCATGAAAATGGGAAAACTAAAAAGACACTTCCCCAAAAAGAAAATACAAATGGCCAATGGGCATATGAAAAAAAGTTCCACATCACTAATAATAAGGGAAATGCAAATCAAAACCACACTGAGATATCATCTCACACCAGTAAGAACAGCCCATATCAAAAAACAGGCAACAAGTGCTGGCGTGGATGTGGAGAGAAAGTGACACTTCTACACTGCTGGTGGGAATACAAACTGGTTCAGCCACTATGGAAAGCTGTGTGGGGGACCCTCAAGCTGAACATGGAACTACCATTCCATCCAACAATCGTACTTCTGGGGATCTACCCAAAGGATAAAAAAACTCATTCATAAGGACACTTATACTCAGATGTTTATCACAGCACTATTTACAATAACCAGGATATGGAAACAACCTGAATACCCCCAATCTGATGAATGGTTGAAAAAGATGTGGCATATCTACACAATGGGATCTTATTCTGCAATCAAAACTGACAAATATGAAGCATTTGTGATAACCTGGATAGACCTAGAGGGAATCATATTAGCAGAAATTAGTCAGAAAGAAAAAGACACCATATGGTCTCACCAATAGATGGGACATAGGAATAACAAACAAAAGGGCAAGAAAAAGTCAAAGTAAGCTGACAACAGAACTGGGGTAAGCAGCTAGGGAAGGGGAGTGGGGAGAGGGGAAGGAGAAATCAAGGAAGGGATGAGCACAACAAGATAAGACAAGGGTTCATGGGTGATGGGGGTGGAGAGCCCTGGGAAATGCAATGATGCAATGTAGTTATATAATTTATATATATATATATATATATATATATATATATACACACACACACACATAAAGCATAAATATGCAAACAGCAAAAATAAATAAAAATATTTGTAAAAGAAGAATTGAGGACTTGCACAGGACCTTTAAAAAGTGTCTTTGTAGGCCGGGTATGGTGGCACATTCCTGTAAACGGCAGCCTAGGAAGCTGCAGCCGGGGCCAGGGATCGCAGTTCGAGTCCCACCAGGGGCACTTAACGAGACCTAGTACCAAACAAGTAACTGGGCATGGTGACACGTGCCTGTAATCCCAGCTACCTGGGAAGCTGAGGCTAGGGATTGCTTGAGTCTGTGGTACCCCGGGCAACATGAGCCTGAAGTTCCACGGGCAAAAATAGCAAGACCTTGTTTAAAAAAAAAAAAAAAGTGTCTTTGTGTTGAAAATTCAAATAGAGATTTTCTCTCTATTCTCTTCTGCTACCTTCTACCAGATCTGTGTGTTTATGTCTTTCCAGATGAGTCGGTCATCTACTTCTGCACTTCAGTCACTGAAGATATAAATATGCATTCATATAGTAAAGTATTCCCTTAAATAAGCCCTTGATTCCTTCTTTGTGACCTCAAGTTGAATCATCTCAAAATCAAAATTAAGAAATACAAATTTCCTTCACAAAACATTTTCTTTCCTAATTTTTGATGAGTTTTATTCATTTCCTTCAACCCTTGTATTTGACAAATAGAGCAACAATTTGTTCCTTTTTTAAAGTTAATCTCTCTATATCAAATGGAGACAAGTCCCTCCCTTCTCTTCTCCTCCCCTCCTTTTGGGCAGTAACATCAGTTTATTGCCAATAGCTTTATACTTGAACATCTCCACCTATCACATTGTGATCACCACCAAAAGTCTAGCTTCCACTGCCATGTATCAGCCTTCTCTACCCAGTTGACATACCCCCCACCCCTCCTTCCTTCCCAGGAGCTTGTTTTTGTTTTGCTTGTTCCTTTGCACTGTTTATCTGCCATGGGTGACTGAAATCATCTGGTACTTGCCTTTCTTCTTCTAACTTCTCTTGTTCAGCATTATCCCATCCAGCTCCACCCAACACCATCAATGACCGACTTTTATTTATTTATTTACGTTCAGCTGCGTGCTGCTCTACTGCACATACAGGCCACATCTGCTTTATCCACTTCAGTCACTGCGCACGCAGGCTGTGTCCATAACTTAGCTCTGGTGAACAGAAGCTGCACCTATCTTTTCAAATTAGTGATCTCATATTCTTGAGATAAATGCCCAGAAGTGGAAGAGCTGGATCCTAGTTGACAATCGGTCCTCTCCACTTTCATGAATCACTGCTCACCAGGGCACCCAATCAGCAAATGCTGGTGTGAGACCTGGAACTGAGGTCACACAGGCAATCCTGCGCATAGGCCACACTGACTTACTCCTGCGGGGGATGGGGGAAGCATCCTATCCTCAAACACTTAAGTAGTTTTGCATTCAATAATAGCAAGAATAATATGTAAAGACCATTATGTACAATAAATTCTGATCATAAGGAATAGTATATCTGTTCAGGTTAGGTGTTGCTGGCGAGTGATTTAGGCCTCGTTGGCTTTTGGTGTTGCAGAAAGGGGTGGTGGGTATGTATTCCTCCAGCCTCAGCGCCCTTTGCTACATGAAGCCACCGATCATTTACTGTACAATGACTTGCACTGACTATTCTCTCGTATGCGTTTCACTAGCCGCATGTCTTTCTCTCTACTCTAAGGTGTCTCTGGATAGCAACCCCTCTACTGGTAGCCAGCAGAGAAACCACTAAGGCCAAGCATTTCCCCATCACCTTCATGATGAGCAAGATGCGAATGTCTCCTTTCTTTCACTGCGGAGATCTCAGCTACACTTTACATAAAATCATGCCATTGTCTACCTGTTTGTTTCTTTCTCTTTCCACTACTTGGACTTCCTTAGGCGTGGTCAGAGAGAGAGAAGCAGGAGGAGGAGGTGGATCGGGTCATATCACAAACGAGTCAGGAAGGGGCAGTGTATCAGAGGTGGGGGGCAGTGTCTCTGCCCTGTAAAATGAGTCAGATATTCAAGAGGATGAGGACCAAGCAGCTGTGCCCTTAACAACCAGAAACTCCCCACTGGCCTCTGAGGGAGCAGTTTCCTTGGGGTCATGAGAATGAAGCCAGAAGGCAGAGGGTGGAGGAACAAGTGGAAGAAGGTGAAGCCCAGACAGTGAATACAGATGTGCTTTTTTTCTTCAGTTTTTAAAAAATATGTATTTTTGAATCTTTTTTATTTGATTGCATATGCATATATTTTTCACATCATTGTCTACCCCGAGGCTCTCCCACCACCTTGTCACCCCGTGAACAATTTTCTTAATTTCTTGTGCCTTTCCCTCCCCAACTTTACCCCCCTCCCACTCCCTCGCTCTAAGCTTCAGTTCTGCTGACAGTTTGTTGGTTTGATTTGTTTGCCTGTCCTTTTGTTTGCTTTCTCTATATCCCACATATAAGTGGGATCATCCAGTATTTCTCTTTTTCTTTCTGGCTTACTTCCACTAACAAGATTCCTTCTAGCTCCATCCATGTTATCACACATGCATCGAATTTGTCTTTTTTGATTGTGCAATAATATTCCATTGTGTAGCTCTAACATAGCTTTCTGATCCACTTGTGTATTTGGGGGCATTTGGGGTGTTTCCATATCCTGGCTATTGTAACTAGTACAGCAATAAACACCTGAGTACAGGTGTCCTTTTGGAACAGATGTGGGTTTTTTGCTTTTCTGTTTTGTTTAAGACTAGATCTCGCTATTTTTGCCTGTGGAACCACAGGATAACGTTGCCCAGGGTACCATGGACTCAAACAATCCCCAGGCTCAGTTTCCCAGGGAGCTGGGATTACAGGCATGCGCCAACGCCCAGCTGTTTTTTTGGAACTAGGTCTCACTATGTTGCCCCAGGTGGGACTTGAACCGCGATCCCCAGACCCAGCCATGACTCCATAGGCTGTCGCTTACAGGCACGCGCCACTGTGCCCAGAAACAGATGTGTTTTAATGAACTGGGTCACCATGCTCCAGAAAGCCTCAGAATACCTCTAACTTCCTGTTACCACTTCCACGTACTTTGTTATTCTCCCATCAAAACTGCTTTTCTTCAAGCACTGACAGTGAAAATAAATTGAAAGTTGGTTCTCATAAAATTCGTTTCTTTCGTTCATTTTCATTCCGTTGCTGGCATTACAGCAATCGGTCCTAATTGTACAGTATTTCTGTTTTCTTGAGGCTCACATGCCTTGGAAGGTGGCTGGAGGGGTCTCTCACCATGGATAACATATTTCTATTGGAAATATCTTTCCTAACTTCGAGAGACTAGGCCAGCAAACATACCTTCACCCGTAAAAAAAACTGCCTTTTTTCTGTAGATATAAAATGATTGCACAGCAGCACTTTCATCTGGTCCAATGTCTTAAGATTTCAAGCGCAAACCCGAGATGAACTGCATGTTGTCACGATACTCCATTGCTCACTGTGGTAGACTGTATACTGCTGGCTTCAGGCACCAGGCTCCAGGAAGGATGCAGACGTGAGTCTTGTTGAATTTCTGCTCAGTGTTGCAAATAAGAGCCACTTGCTCCCTGCAGCAGGGCACTGGCCAACTGCGCTGCCAAGCCTGCCTGCCCACGGGGGCTGGTGCTCACCTTAGTCCTGTGTCAGGCCCAGGACCTTTTGTGCTACCCTTTCCATTGGGCTCAGTTACGGCCTAGTCACATGTCTGGGGACCTTCCTTTAGACTGGGCTAATAGACTGACATTTGGAAGTAAAATAGAGTCCCCCTCTCTGGGTTTGATTAAATGCCTTGCTCCATCCAATACCCCAAATCCCTGTTACTGCCTTATGCTAAGTAATCTTCAGAAACACAAATGACAGCAAGGGGTAGCTGGAAAAATCTGGTGAATTGACCCCTTTATCATTAGGTAGTGACCTTTCTTGTTCTTTGTTACTTTTTAAAATTTGAAATCTGCTTTATCTGCTATTAGAATGGCTACTCCTGCTTTCTTTTGGGGACCATTTGCTTGAAGGATTGTTTTCCAGTCCTTTACTCTCAGGCTGTGCTTTTATCTTGAGAGTTCAAATGTTTTTCCTGGAGGCAGCAGAATGTTGGGGCCTGTTTTTTTGATCCAGCCTGCTACTCTGTGTCTTTTGATTGATGAGTTTAAATCATTAACATTTAGGGTGATTACTGAGAGTTGAGATTCTGACATTGTTTTTTTTTGGTGGTCATTTTGAAGTTCCTATTGGCTTCCTTGTTTTGTTCTTTTTGTTTATTCTTCTGTTGATTTTGATCTTAAGGCTTCCTGTAAGATTTCTTGGAGTGGGTGTTTAGTGGTAGTGAATTTCTGGAGATTTTGCTTGTCTGAAAAGGATTTTATTCTTCCTTCATTAAAGAAGGATAGTTTTCACATCTAGTGACACCCTGTTATTTGGTTATTGCTCAACATTACCCCCACTCCAGTGTCAAAGATGTAAACCAACAATTTGAACGCTACTGTCTCCATGGTGTAAAATAGAGATGAATGTGGTGTTTTATGAATTTGATCTTATTCTTTACCTATAATGGATATAAAATTATTTTTCAAACAATACTATGAAAATAAAGAAAATAATTCAACAGATAACAGAAATGAGTCATTCGTTCAAAACAAAATTTCCTAAAGGACAATGTTATTCTCTGTAGTAAATTTAGTCTTATCATAAAAAAACAAACAAACAAACAAAAAAAACAAATAGCTGGGCACGGTGGCTCGTGCCTGTAAGCTTCAGTCTATGAAGCGGCCGGGACTAGGGATCATGGTTCAAGTTCCGCCTGGGGCTCGTAGTGAAACCTAGTTCCAAAAAAAATAGCTGGGCGTGGTGGCACGCGCCTGTAATCCCAACTACCTGGGAAGCTGAGACTGGGGATTGCTCGAGTCTGTGGTACCCCGGGCAACGAGAGCCTGCGGTTCCAAGTGCAAAAATAGCGAGACCTAGTCTCAAAAAAAAACAAAAACCAAAAAAACAAACAAACAAAAAAAACAAACAGATCCTTTCTAGGACATTCTTCTGTTTATACTTCCTGAATCTAGCATGATATCTTACATAGAGTGGACACTCAACAAATTCTCAAGGCAGGCAGAAAGAAGTAAGGAAGGAGCGAAGAAACTTAAAGGCCCAGGAATATGCTTATGCACATTCATGTTATTGAGGTGACTAGACATATAATATTTTTTAATAAAAAAAAAGAAGCTATAAAATAGAAAATAAACATTGGGTTAAGGAGTCCCCTGAATTAGCAGCAAGGACTAGGGATTTGGACTTAATGGGATTTTGTTCTCTCTTTGATTCTTAACCTGTGTTCTCTCTTGCTCCTTATTCCTTTTCCAGGAATGACAAATATGTGTATATCGCTTAGTGTTATTTATATCTGGAATCTGATCACATGTCATTGAATTGCGAGAACTCATGGCACTCTCCTATCAAGTGATGTTCGGATTTGGCTAGTCTTTGTGGAAAAGTTTTTGGTGGAAATTACACCAAAAAAACAAATCACCCACATGTATGTCTCTGCTGGCAAACAAGTCCTGCTACTGCTATCCCAGCTAGACTTTTCTGTAGTGACTTGCTTTGCAGACGCTCCAACTTTTCCAGTTCCATCGTAGTTTTCGCTAGGGGTCTGGAGTCTGGGCTGACAGCTGTATCTCTACTTGCTTTACAACATTTTATTTCCAGTACATACCTCTTCGCAATGTGTTTCCTTGTGGCACATTACAGGACCATTAAATTAAAAAGCAGAGGTATAGTTGATGATTGACTGCTTTCTCATTGCCCAGAGTGTTTGTCAAAGGCAGTAGGCGGGGGGGTGGGGGGGGGGTAAGTCCCATATTGCTGTTATATTGACTGTCAAGTTCACAGCACATCACTGCTAGCATGGGCTACTTCCCCAACAAGGATGTGCAGTAGAGCAGACCTTAGCAAGTAGAGTAAATCCCTTTGCCAGAAGAATACATTGACACAGAAGACAATGAAATATTGATCAAAATGCCTTCAAAATAAGAAACAGATAAAAAAAAATGAAATCCAGGATTGGTGTTTCTCAAGCTATTTTCTCATTATTGAGACTTTTTAGATATCCTTTCCTAATAGCTCACACACAAGATTTTAATATCATAGTTATATGGTTTATCTATTTATATACTGTGAAACTTTGGAGGTCTCTAGGCCATGATGATATTTAAACAGGTTTCAAGCAAGAAGAAATTTCTACCCTATTGAAAATGCGTGTCTTAGATTATGCTTGCCAGTACATGCTGATCAAATTCAAACTGATGTTTCACTAACTAAAGACTTCGATTTGCAAATCTACCCTATACTAGAGTATCCAACTCAAGAGAATATAAGGTTCTATATATATACTATATATATATATACACTATATATATATATATACTATATATATACTAATTTACACATCATCGACCAAGAGGTCAAATCCCATTCCTCTCCTAAAAATAAGAAAGCCCTAAAAACATTAACGAGCATACGGCTCCCAAACCAAAATGGCATCCAACTTTTACCCTGTTGGTGGGAATGCAAAATCGGTCCAACTACTATGGAGAGCTGTGTGGAGGACCTTCAAACTACTCAAAATGGAGCTACAATTTGATCCAGCAACCTCTCTTCTGGGAATTATCCAAAGGTACAAAAACACTTATTCAAAAGGACACCTGCACTCCCATGTTTATCACAGCACTGTTTAGAATAGCCAAGACATGGAAACAAGCCAAATGCCCAAAAACTGACGAATAGCTCAAAAAGTTGTGGTATGTTTACACAATGGAGTATTATTCAGCAATAGAAAAGACATGTCATTTGCAGCAACATGGATGGAGCTAGAAGGAATTATGCTAGCTGAAATAAGCCAAAGAGAAAGATAAATACCAGGTGGTCTCATTTATAGGTGGGATATAGGGAAAACAAACAAAAAGACAGGGAAAACTTAAAATTAGCAGACTGATAACTGAACTGGGACATACAGAAAAGGGGGGGGAGTCAGGGAAGGGAAGAGCACAAGTGAGTAGGATGATGGTACACAGGTGACACAGCCTTGGGAAAAATTTGGAGTACACAGCAATATAAGAAAACATATATATTATATATATATATATATATATATATATATATATGTTCAAGAGAAAAAATGGTATCCAAGTTTAAAATCTTGCACCTGCACATCCCAGCTCCTCCACATACAGAGAACAGGTTTTGCTCCGAGAAGGGATGACTTGTGACAACTATCATCGCCTTTGCTTGTTTATTAGCCCGCCTTTATTGAGCTCTGACTAGACAGATTTGCAGCTTGACAGGGGCTGTGTCTGATTTTACTTACCCCTGTAGGATAAAGGAGAGAAGGCAAAAAAGGGAGATCTGAACCCAAGATACTACACTGACTTGAACCTGAATCTAAGAGTATGACGGTATGAAGATTACAAGTAAACAAGCAAACACATGAAAGCTTATCCTCTGTATAACTCAAAAGATGTCGAGAGAGTGACTACAAAGCAGTAGTTTGTTCTAGCTGGCCAAAGGAAAAGTAAAATGGGTCATAAAAATGTTTTAGCAGACAAGGTTACATTAGGACTTTCATGGACCCTACCGCATGCTTACCTTTGTGGTGCCCTTCCTCCATAAAATGTTTGAAGAAATTGTAGTATGAGATGAGCAGAATTATTTGGGCCTCCAAAGGGCCCGTAGCTGGGAAGTCCTGCAAAGATGTCTCCAAGGACGAGCTGGAAGAGTAGTTGAGAGATAGAGAAGTATGTTCCAGGCAGAGGGAAGAGCTTGCTGGAGGGCCTGGTAGTGAGAGAGCTATGACTGGGTGAGAGAGAGAGAGAAGAGAAAGGGTAAGAAAAGAGATTAGAGAGGAAGGTGAGGGTCAAACCACAACAGGCCCTATGTAAAGGATCTGACTTTATCCTAAAGCTAGCTAGAAGCCATTTAAAAGTTTCTGTTAGGAGTCAACAGGATCAGGTTTGCATTTTGGATATTTATTAAAGTTATATCATTGCAAGGGACTGGACAGGGTGTGGTGGATATTCTGGGGGCCACAGACCCATGCCAGCTTCTGAAGGCACAAAGCTGAGTCCTTCAGTGGAAATTGGTCCTAAGCACAGAGAAGTGCCTTTCCCAAGGGCAGACCCCCCCCTCCCAGAGAGCACCCACGGCCATGAGTGGCTAATGTGGAGGTACTAAAGCCCAACCACCTTATCTCAGTTGGGGTGACCCCAGCTCCTAAGTCCCCTGAAGGTTTGACTGAGCCCTCAGATATAAACGTTTGCTGGTTCCTTCTCCTACTCTGCTCACTGATGTTACTGCAAACTTAGTGACTTTGAAAAATATACACCTGTCACGTCACAGTGTCCATGAATCAGGAATTTGGACACACTTAACTGGGTCTTCTGATCGGGTTGTCATCATAGTGCAGGCCCCACTGCATTCTCCTTCGAAGACTTGACTGGGAGGAAAGATGCTTCCAAGTCCACATCCACTCCAGTTGTTCACAGAATTCCTTTCCTTGGGATTGTAGGACTGAGGACTCCTACTTCTTTCTGGTGCTCATTGAAGGCTGTCTTTGGTATCAAGAGGCTGCCAGCAATTCCCAGACACAGCTCAGCATCTGTCATTTGGGCTATCCCAGTGTGGCCATTTATTTAATTAAGCCAGCAAGGAGCATCTTCAGGAGGAGTCTGCTGCCAAGACATCCAGGCATAATACAAAGTGATCGTCGGCATGACATCACATGGCATGACCTTTGCTGTGTTTGACCCATTAGGATCAGGTCAGAGGTCCCATTCTCACTCAAGGGGAGATAATTTCAGGAAAAGGTGAACATCAGGACATGGGATGATGGGGGTCATCTTTGAGTCTGCCACAATGTCCCCCTCACTTCCTACCCCTGTGTCTCCTGAGAGCATACCCCATGATGTCTGCATGCACCCACCTCTGTTCAAGTGTATATTACGGGAGCAACACTGCAGGCAGAAAAATGACACTGTTGCTGTAGCCTGAACTACGGGTGATAGCGGTGGAGGCTGCACAGTCTCTACTAATAATATGCCTGCTAATTGTTGTCATTCACAGTGATCTATGACCTATCTAGTAGTGGGAATCAAGTCTAGAAATGACAAGCTGTCTTCAAACAAAGATACACGCAACAAAAACAACTTGCTTCCAACACTGTACAGCACATTAAAAATAACAATAGGCTTAAATGTCCCATGGTATGAAAATAAATCCCAGGCCACAATCAGTCATACAATCAGAGATGACTAGCACTTTATTAAATTAACACAGATTGTATTTGTACAGATTGCAGGAGTCGGTGAACAGAGACTCCCTAGTAGAGACCAATAGTCAGAAAATAGGTAAGCAACCATTGATATAAGAGGATCAAATTCCACTTTGTATATCAAACTCCCATTTGTATATCAACACTCCCATTTCTATCCGTTGCATTTCTAATAATTACTTCTTATTCTTGTTTACTTAATCATAAAGAGAGTGACAGAAACAATATTCAAAAAGGATCCACTTTCACTGATTTCTACACCACATGTATTATGTATTCTTTTCTGGAAAAAAACATATTTTTCCTTGGGTCTTCAAAGTGTAAAATAGATTAAATGCAGATACAGATAGACAGATTTTATAGATACAGATATATAATGATCTAAGCTTATTTCTAGGAATTCTTAAATACTAAAGGCATTTTTAAATCAATAACTACAAACACCACATGACTATATTTAAACACTGTCAGAGAACTATTTTAGAATATTCTGTGTAGTTAACAGCTATGATTCTACTGGTCTTCATGCATATAACTGATTTTCTTTCACTTTCATGAACATTCAAAATTTCTTACAGGAGAAGGAAGATGAAGCGCACGTGTCTGCCTTAACAATTGGTGATGCTCAGCAACGGCACAGAAACAAGTGTGGTGTTTCTTGGGAAAACAAAGCTGGAGCTCTTCAAAGAGGAGTCAGTCGCTCTTCTTCTGTGGTAAAGCCATCATTAAGGTGCCCCCCCTTGGAGTCCAGGGGATCACAGGGGATGCCATTTTCAACTGTAATTGTATTTTCACACTTATCTTCAGTATCATCCACTTCAGATGGTCCCTTGCTTTTCCTAAAAGCACAGAAGAAGAAAAATTGCAACCCAGGAGGAGGATGCATGGTCTTCTGTACAAACATGGAGGAAAGGAACCCTAAAATGATAACATCATTGATGACATTGTGTATTTTCAAATGCATTTCAAAGATCATAAAGAGCTGGTGAGGTGAAAATATGCCCTCAAGATAAGAAGTCTGCATGGGTGATATATACAAGTTGATCAGAATAAATAGACTTATTGAGAATACTAAAATAAATATATAAAAGGTATATGAATGAATAGGTCTGTATACACAAACAGTTACACATAGATATTCACACACAAACTGTATAAAGGAACATGTGGAAAATACATGGTAAATTATCAAGCTTAAGTTTTTAGTTCTCAGGGAAGAACTTAGCAAAAACTGAATTTTAAAATTAGCAAAGTCCTCTCATAGGAGTCAACCATCAATGACTGCAAATATTGAGAGAAAATTAAGTTGAAATGAGCTATCAAGAAGCAAACTTGTATTACTTCGCATAAAGCAGACACCACTACTCACTAGGCTCTACTCATTACAATATAGTTGCATGCATTTATAAGTCAGGTGTTTAGAACTCAGAACACATTCTACTAATCATATTATAATTCATGCCTGTAATTCCAGGTCATTCAAAAAAACTCTATATGACAAAAAAAAAAACTCTATGACTCTCATTCCCAGCCCTTTGTAGACCCAAAGACCCTGGTTACTCAAGAGATAACCAAATCCTTAATATTTAGAATATAGAAAGCCAAATGTAATGGTTATCCCAGTCTTTTATGAAAGACCAAGACACTGAGCCAGTTATGCTTGATATAGCGGTGGGGAAGAAAATAGAGCTGGGTACCTTTAGGCAACCAGAGGGAGAAAGTTTCCCTGAAGCTTATCACAAGTTAGAAGTTGGGGCACCATGCTGTGGTGGCATCATGGGGCATGATGTTAGGCATGAAGCTAGAATGAAGCTAGAGGCATGATATTAGGCATGAAGCTAGAATGGAAGACCCTTAGAACCTTGATCAGTCTGGAAGGAAGAAGGTGGTGAAGAAGCCCATGATAGGTAGACTTTCCCATTAGTCCTACATGAAGGTGGGTTTTTAAAAAAATTATTTATATGTAAATTTCACATCTTTGTAATCGCAGGGATTCATACCCTCCACCCTTCCTGACCCTCCTCCCCCAAGTTGTGTGCTGCAGTTTAGTGGTTAGCTTGTTTTGACTTTTCCTCAAGGCTTTTATTTATTTTTTCCTATATCCCATATATTAGTGAAACCATTTGGTTTCTGTCTTGAGGGTGGGTTTTGATGTGCTTTAAAGAAGGGAGACAAAAGAGAACTCTTGTTTACAGAGGACTGGCAACTAGTACAGGAGAAGTAACAGAAATTAGAAATCACCTCTACAATAATAATAGATTTTGATGAGAATCATCAATGGATACTGAACCACTGGATACTGAACCAATGAGAGATGGCTAGGGAACAGTGTATTCTTGTGGTCTCAATGTATCATGCACACAGGCAATAGACTAATTCAAAGAAACATCTGTATTTTGCCAAGGAAAAATTTGATGATCATCACCAACAATGAGACAAATTGATGCACATTATGTATGTGATGTGCTCTCTCTCTCTCTAAATATATATAGGATTGTATATATATATATATATATATATATATATAGGATTGTATATATATATATATATATATAGGATTGTGTGTGTGTATATACACACAATACTATGTTTCCACTCTACCACATCACTACTTTTTTTTTCTGAATCTCTTAGAAGGAACTATTCAAACAAATTTAAAGATATTTTGTAAAACAGTTGACCTGAACTAAACCCAGAGCAGACATTCAACCTAATGTGCTTAGTTTAGAGTTGGAAGGATAGATTGGTGGTTGCTAGCTAGTTAGACAGACAGAGAGATGAATGAGTGGATAGATGAATACAGATCAATGGCTGGTTGACCAGATGATAAATTAACAAATAGTCCCCTCCCCTTGTGAACAGGTATGCCATCACCCTCCATGTCCTCCAGAAAGTAAAAGCAACTGACATTCTTTTTTTTAGCTTTTTTTTGAGACAAGGTCTTGCTATTTTGCCCGGGGAACTGCAGGCTCATGTTGCCCGGGGTACCATAGACTCAAACGATCCCCAGTCTCAGCTTCCCAGGTAACTGGGATTACAGGTGCGCATCACCATGCCCAGCTGTTTTTTGGGACTAGGTCTCACTATATTGCCCCGGGTAGGTCTCGAACCCATGGACTCAAGTGATTCCTAGTCCCTGCCTCGTTCCATAGGCTGCGATTAAAGGCATGCGCCACAGTGCCTGACACAATTGACATTCTATAGTCATCAATCACATCATTTTCATTCATTGTATCTAACATTCATTCCTTGTCCTAAAGTGAAAGAAAGGACTCAATCAAAGGGGAAAATTTCTAACTTCACTCACCCTTTCTTGCTCCAATTTTTATGAATCATAAAAGACAGGGGTATGACTTCAGTAGGAATGAAGCTCTAGTAGTAAATGCATACTTGCAAACAACTACCATCAAAACATGTCTGGCTTGTGTAAATTGCCCCCAAATTACTCCACACTGGGTTTAGAGTGAATAATAACAAAAAATAAATTTTAAACATTCAAATCTAACTGTGGGTCACAAATTACAAAATTCTGTGACCAAAGTGTTCTGAAGTAGATGGCAATGCAATGGTGGGCTTAGAAATAATGGCTGCCAGTCACTTCAATGAAAAACTTGTTTTTATGGAGTTAGAAGAGAAATGGCAGGGAGTTAGAGACAAACAGATCACTGCAAGGAATCTTGCCCTCCCCTTCCCAGTCACAAAGGGAAAAGAATCCATCAGGTATCACAAAGGAAAAGTGGCGAACTGCAAAAGTTGCACATGGATGACAGCAAGTTTCTCTTTTCTCAAGGATGTCTCAACCTGAAAGAGTCTCAAGACAATTGCTATGGAAATGTATCAAAGTGAGCTGTGTCAGCCACACATTAGGGACATATTGTTCTTCTGTGAACTTAGCTCTAGTCTTTCTGTCTTGGCATTGCTGGGCTTCACAAACTGCAATGTCAGTGACTTGCCGGCTAGCGGACATGATAAGCAGCTCAAAGGTTATCTAAAAGTAACACAGGCCTTTGTCACACTGCAGAATGTGTACTGTAATAAACTGATTCACTGCCTCTGTATTGCTCTTACTAAGGATAATAAAACTTAACTATCTTTTTGGATAATTCTGATTTGATGTTCTGCTTAAAACATGAATTCTTTTTCCTGAAAAATAAAGTTGAGTGTTAATGACTTCCGCTGTTCCTGCAATGTCAGATAGTTCATGGAGAGGATAAAGCCATGACTAGAAAGTGAAAGACAATGGCCAGATGGTTTCACTCAATTGTAGAATATAAATGACCAAAGAAAATAAACTGGCAAACACAACAACCATCCCTCTCTGACGCTGTGATAATTACGGTGGTAAGTGGGGGGGGGGGGGCGCAGGGGGGACAACTGCACATAAAATTTGGGGGGGGAAACTTTAAAATTAAAAAAAGTGACTGAAATATCTGAAACTAACTCCTAGGTGCTTTGAGCATGGATATCATTCAGAAACCTGGAGAGAAGATGGGCCAAAGAAGGGCAAAGAATTACCTGGTGGCCCCTGGAGGTGTGCAATGTTGAGGAGGAAAGAACATTAACGTCTCCTTGCAACAAGATAGAGATAAGAGACCAAGGCCCAAGAACAGCCAGAAAAACAACCAAGAACAAGCAAATATGATTTTAAAACAAGACAGAATCAACTATTGGGGGTGGGACTGCCTGAAAATGGGTGTGGTTGGTTGCTGAGGGAAACACCAGGGTGGCTGAAGCATTTCAGGGTGCCACTGGGGTGAGATTTCTTCCCGCAAGAGGGCACACAGGCCACCTCCAACCTGCCCCGGAAGAAGCAGCAGCAAAAGAGTACAAATACTCATCATCATCATCAGAGCTAGCAACTACGGCATGGCAGGAACCAGATAGCATCTCATTTCATGCCCACTGCAGCAGCATTCAGCACTTATTACTAGCCTGTGTTTTAGATGAAGAAACTGAGTCTCAGATATAGAGCAATTTGCCTTTCAAAAAGGAAGACAACAGGAGAACAGAGTTAAGCAAGGACTCTAGTTTGTCTCCTCAGGCATCACTGGAAACATGTATGTGATTCCTACTGACAATGGACACTTAAGACAACAGAGAAAGAAAACAATGGTTAGCCCTACCAATTCTGATGCTATAGACACCTCTATTTAAAAGACTCCATTGAGTTAAGATATTTGTAAGAATGTGAAGTGTTGTTCTAGGAACATGTTGGCTGAGTCCTCCTATTCCCTGGTATGAAAAGCAAGATTTGTAGCAATCCAAATACACTTCTGCTTCCTGTTGACCTTATGAGAACAGAGCTAGAGTCAGAACTAAGCCAAGTGAATGTACTAATGTCTGCTCAACTGCAAGCATTAGTTAGGGTTCTCCATCCCGTTCTTAACCTGATCTTCTTCCCAAGCTCCTTGTAGGCAAAGACCACTCCATTATCCATCTGTGTCTCTTCCATGATTTGTGCTGTAGCTCCCCTCACAACATGGGTGGCCAGTTAAGGAATAAGTTATTTTTACTTCTCTGCATTTTGACTTCTGGTGAGATGGTTTTAGATCATCATTAAGGTCTTTCCCTAGGACCCTAACATGACAACTAACTTTAGACTAGATTTATAAATCAACTCTACTCTGTACATATGAGTCTAAAGTTGTGTTGTAGCTGTGACTCTCCTTTATAGCATTTGAAAGTGCCAGGTTACATAGGATTAGCACTTTGCAACCATTTTTAGCTGGTGCTGCTAATAACGCACATTGATATAGCACTTTCCAGGGGGTAGAGCACTTGTGTTCTGTGTATTCTCTTGTTCTGTCTTCTCATAATTGCATGTATTTAAGAAAATATTCCTAACCCCAGTTTCCATATATGACCTGTTCAAGGTGTACTCAGTCAACAAATGTCAAAACCAGAAGCCTGGGCCGGGCACGGTGGCTCGTGCTTGTAAGCTTCAGCCTATGAAGCGGCCGGGGCCAGGGATCGCGGTTCGAGTCCCGCCTGGGGCCCGTAGTGAGACCTGGTTCCAAAAAAACAGCTGGGCGTGGTGGCGCACACCTGTAATCCCAGCTACCTGGGAAGCTGAGGCTGGGAATGGCTTGAGTCCGTGGTACCC